>JAVJIF010002686.1:0-64519 GCA_038442645.1 Agave tequilana
AATAGAGCCTTTCCTCTTCAGCAGTAATACACACATTCTTTTCTCCAGCTCTTTTTCTTGCACTCACCCTGCAGCCGAGAAAACTCTCTTCATTCTTAAAAAATATTATTGGTTTTCTAATGATTTCATGAGTGATCGTTTCCTTTCTAAGCAAAGAGCCAGGCTTATGCTCGAGCTGGGTGCTAGTACATTCCAGGAAAATTTTATCGCTAGTTGACGGTGGCCGATCCTGCTGAGCGATAGAGCGGGCCTCACTCTTCTAGGGCAATGATCTGTCACGATTCCCCTCTCCCAGACCAGATATCTCTTTCTTCTTTTAATTTCTCCTTTGTTCCTCTACATAGAAATATTGCTATATGATTTGGTTTGATATTTATGTTTTTAAAATCACCTCATATAATACAAAAATTTACAATAATGAAAATTTAGGAAATAAAGATTAAATCCAACACTTTTTGCTTGTATACGTATGTCTAGCATCTGAATGAAAGAGGCTTTATTTAGAATTATCTAAATGAATACATATCATGTTCCCTAGTGAGAAGGTCTAGTATATAGTAAATAAATTTTAGCTAGTAATTTCAGAAAAATTAGAATAAAATTAATTCTTGAAATAAAATTAATTTGGAGTAATCAAATGAGAAACAGAAAATTTGAACAAGAAAACAAAAAAAAAAAACAAAATTATAATTTAGCATTCACATCATGTACTTGCACACAGAATCAGTGGGAGATGCCACCACCAAAATAAATCAGCAAGATAACCATACTAGCAGTAATTACCTATTATATGCCCTCAACATTTCAACACATTATTGAGGTCTCACAACAAACAACCAAGGAAACGACAAAACAAATTTGGACATTTTAGGCACTCGATCAAGAGCAAAAGTCTCAAAAAAAATCAGCCAATTTCAGTCCATCTCTCAAAACAAAACAAACTGAAGGATCCTGCAAAGCTCTCTGCCATGACAATTTCCGCACAATTTTGTTCCCCACACTTCAACCCCTCATCTAGAAAGGCCAATGAACAAACACAAATTAAGCACTACTAGTTTGCATTGTGTGACGGTGTTTTTTGTTTGGGCCTGGGCCTGGGCCTGGGCCTTGGATGCTTTCTGGCGGAGAGGTTGGGCTGGCTTGGATGATAATAAAGGGATTAAAGATGTTGACCTTTTACTTAATTATCTTATGTAGAAGAAGTGTTGGTATATATAACTATAAAAGTTGGAGAGGCCACATAGACAAGATTATGCCATAATGTTATGGTAATATTTTATAGTTTTGAAGATTACTGAAAATGAAGAAGGTAATTTTTTTGGGGGGTGGTGTGTGGGGGGGGGGGGGGGGGGGGGTGGGGGGGGGGGGGGGGGGGGTGGGGGGGGTGGTGGGGAAGGTAAACATGTCACTGAATTTGGAGTTTGAATGTTAAGGAGTGAATTTAATCATGAAATAATCATTAATAAATGAACTAAGTTATTAATTTATAAGTGGTATATCCGTTATATTTTTATTAGTATACTCTTTTTAAAAATCTAAAGGCAAAATGAAAGTTTAAATTTTGTACAAAATTTTTTTACTTTTGTTTCATGTATCGGAATGTGCCAGAAAATCTTGTTGTATCATTCATTCATTTATTTTTAATGAAAGTATGAATGAATGATACCTAATTTGTCGTCTACTCATTCGAATCGGTGATCATAGAGAGCATTGTGTCTAACCAGCTCATACCAACCGTTGAGACTTTTTGTAAGCTCATACCAACCGGTTGAGACTTTTTGTAATGAGCGATGGAGATTTCAAGTTAAAGGTACAAATTTATGACGCATAGAGACTACTATGATGGTTTGTGGAGATTCACCAGAGGCTACAGTCATTCTGAATATTAAAAATTGTTAAGATGACAACTATGTTTGTTAGTACTAATAACAAAAACTAATGAAGCTAAAGCTTATAGCTCGGGGGCAAGGCCCCATTTTGCCCTTAAAAAAAAATGCTATAGCTTATAGCCTAAGGTCCAAAAGTTGCAACAAAATTTGTCACGAGCTTGGATGCTATTAGATTCTTCAACTCTCGAGGCTTATAATCCTTGCTTGACATGAGAGAAAAAACCAAAAAGAGCAGTGGTATTCGCTTTCTGTTCTCTCAATTTTTTCTTTAGTCTTCTCGGTGATAATTAGGAAAAGTGCAAGTGTTGTTGTAATAGAAAGGTAAAGTCTTTTTGTAGTGGGTGAGAGAATTGGAGTTCAAATCCTGCTTGCATCACGTTATGACCTATTTTTTTTTTTAAAAAAGCACTTAAACTCCTTTTGTCATTTAAGCCTACAATTGAGTTTGAATGGAGTGTAGGCGTAGGGGATAGAGAATTAGAGATGATATATATGCTTTAGTTTCTTTTGATTTGAGAACATTATCGCGATACGCACACACAGAGGCAGAGAGAGAGAGAGAGAGACTTATGTCATTTCGAAAGTATTCGAGGCCGAATTTTTCTCGCTCAAATACAATCAAATAATATCCGAATGCAAGATCCATTCCATTGAAGTTGATCTACATTACATCTAGTAATTAAAAGCTAAAAAATCATGTATTTTGAATACTTTTTCCCATCAAGTAGACGCAAAATAGATGATAAAAACTAGCATATTACTTATATCTACGTCTTTAGACATACAAATTCTCGATCCGACCACTTCATCATGATCTAATTACTTAAAACTCTCACACACCAATTTTTGTTAGATTTCATATATTCTACACGTTAAACTAACCAACTCACTATTTCGGCTATTTATTTTGCGTCAACTTGATGTATGGACAAAAAATATTCAAATACATGATTTTTAATTTTTAGTTACTTGAAATAATGTAGATCAACTTCAACGGAGTGAGATCTTGCATTCGGATGTCGTAGGGTTGTCTTTGAGTGAGAAGAATTCGGTCTCAAATCCTTCCGGAATGACACAAGTGTGTGTGTATATAGAGAGAGAGGGGAGGGGAATGGAGGAAGAGTGGCACTCTAGAATCTCTCTATATTGGCAGTATCAAATCATGTCTTCCGATTTTTTTTCACGATCTGACTGCACATTATCATCTTCATATTCTAAGATGTACACATATAAAAAATCACGTAATTTGGAGTTTGTTTACTCCATTTTTCTTGGGTTAAAACATTAATGAATTTTTTAATAGTAGAAACAAATAAAATGATTAGATACATGAGTAAACGAATTCCAAATCATGCGTACATCTTAGAATATGAATATGATAATGTGCGGTCGGATCGTGGAAAAATAATCGGGAGATATGAGTTTAGAGGCCGCCAATATAGAGAGTTTTCTAGAGTGCCACTCTACCTCCATTTGCCTCATACACACATATAGAGATAGACTTGTGTCATTCCAGAAGGATTCGAGGCCGAATCCTTCCCACTCAAATACAACCCTACGACATCCTCGAATCCTTCCACTTAAATACAACCTTACGACATCCGAATGTAACATCTACTCCGTTGAAGTTGATCTGCATTATTTCAAGTATTAAAAAATCAAAAATCATGTATTTTGAATACTTTTTGCACATCCATCGTGTATGAGCAAAATGAACGGCCTAAATAGTGAGTTGGTTAGTTTAACGATGTATAATATTTGAAACTTAACAAAAATTGATTTGTGGGGCTTTTTAAATGTTTAGATAATGATCAAATGATCGGATCGAGAATTTATTGTTTAAAGTCATAGATACAAGTAAAATAATATTTTCGGTCATCAATTTTGCGCTTACTTGATGAATGAAAAAAAAGGTATTCAAAATACTTGATTTTGATTTTTAGTTATTTTAAACAATATAGATCGACTTCAACGAAGTGAATCTAATATTTAAATATCGTGATATTAAATTTCAGTGAAAAAAATTCGAGCTCTAATCTCTACATGTATCCAAGTCTAACTCATGTATATTATGCTTTTGATTATTACATTGTTTTATATTGGTCATGTTATTCACAAAACTCTTTATCTCCTCCTGTGTTGAGTTGACTAGATGACTGGCTATCTTATCATTGAGGAGCTTGATGCATTCATGCTGTTTTTGTGTGCCCTTCGAGAATAGGGTAGGCTCGAATTAGGCAGGTAAATTTTCCTTTGGGGAGTAGAATACTTTTCACCAAACATAGAGACTACGATCTGAGTCCCATCCAAACCACAGTGGATAAATAGCTTGGATTACGTCAGAGAGAAATACATGTCACATCATCTCTCTTTTCTGAATATTTGAGTCAGACACATATATTATTAAAAAATTAATCTTATGTTGATAAAATAACACTTAGGTAAGATGTCAGATTTTAAGAGTAAAAAATTTTAAAGTCTTTAAATTTTTTATAATATTATAAAAAAATTAATCGCACATGTTAACACGAGATTGGACCTCTTATAATTAAAAAAAAAAGGGGGAATTGAGAGTTGGGGGTTGGGGGATATGACACTATGAAACTCCTCTTTTGGATGAGTTTGAATTTTTCTAATCTTCATAGATGAGGGGTTTTTACGAATTTATAATATTGAATGCACAATTAGTGGCCGACAAGTTGAATTCATAGTGCACGAGAGATTACTTCGTAGAGATTTGTTATGATCCTATGAGAAACTAGAATCACCATTTTCTCATAATATAGGGGTTCCTTCACTTTTCTTCTGTATATTCTTCCATATGTTTCATGTACAAGTTTATGTTCTATAAATTTGAAACTCTCCACTTTTGAAATAATAACCAGAATCAGAAAGCCTCTTGTATGATTGATTAATCAATGAATCAAACTTACTAATTTCCAACAGTGGAGAGAATCTATTTCTGATCAATTGTTAGTTACTTTCAATTCACCTTTTAGGATTCATACAGTCAGGATACAGCTCTAAGGGTCAAATTTGAATTACTTTCACTTTTCTTTTCTTTCTCTCTCTTTTTTTTTAATTTAAGAAAAAGATGAGTACTTTCTTTTGTTAAAGAATTCAAACTTTCTACAAAAATCTAGCATCATGATACCATAAATCTCCATCATTATAATATCTTGGGTTGTTTCTAGAATGCAGCAAGCTATTTTAATCTTGATTGGTGTAATAACATAGGCATAATTAAAAGGTTACTTTAATCATACTAGATGTCTAATGATTAGACCAATCTTTTTAATCAACCATTAAGATCACATAACTAAAATAGACCTTAGTGATGTACGGTATAATTATTACTCTACTAACTTATTCTTCAAGCTCTTCACACCATTAACACCCAAATAAGAAAGATAAGAAACCTACCCTAATATTTGTTGGAATATGAAGAATATAAATGTGAATCTTTGAATTGAATTATGGCGAGATCCGTTGATCGAATCAATTGGATGATGGTTGGAGTGTGTTCTCCTTCCATTGGGATGAACGTGGTATATTCACATATTCAATTCCGACTTCGAATGAATGAGATATTCAAGTCTAAAGATTGCCTAATTCAAAGCCAAAATGGGACTAAAAATAACTAAAAGCATTTAGTCCCACATTGGCCATGGGATGGAAGTTCGTGGTATATAAATAGAGAAAATTGAGAACAAAGGGCGTGCCCTTTGGGTACTTGGAGTTTTCGCGCGCGATTGGGAGGGAACTATGCCCGCACATGCGTGCATGCGGCTGGGCCGGGCTCGGGACCGGGCCGGGCTTGGGAGGGAACTATGCCCGCACGCGCGCGCGCCGCCGCTGGCGGCGGCGGCTGGGCCGGGCTCGGGACCGGGCCTGAGTTCGGGTTCCCTACCCGGCCTGGTCCTTTTTGAATCGGGTCTGCGGGTATGCTACCCGGGTTCCCTACCCGGCCTGGTCCTTTTTGAATCGGGTCTGCGGGTATGCTACCCGAACCGGATCCGAACGGACCCGCTCCAAGACTGTTGGACTGCCAACAGTTGTGACTGTTGGGTGCGTCAGTTGGGCAACCAACAGTTGTGACTGTTGGGTCGAATCGTTGCAACGGTTCAGACCGAACCGAGAAATAAATCTCTCTCTCTCTCTCTCTCTCTCTCTCAGAGTTCTGAAGCAAGTTCTGAACTGGCAGTGGAGTTCTGAAGCGACTTCCAGCGAGAAGTGGGAAATCCGTAACTCGGTTTCCAAAGCGACTTCCAAAGAAGATTCTGCAAAATTCGTCCAAAGAAGATTCTGCAAAATTCGTTCTGAAAGAAGGCTCAGAAAATTCAACAGATTCTTTTATAGAATTGTTATCTGAATCTGGGACTTTTTGAAGAAGAATATTCTTCAACCTTCCTTCATCCTCAACAGTGGTTTTCAACCTTCCTTCGTCCTCAATAGTGGGTGCTACTCCAAAGTAAAGGCAAATATTCATTCGAAATTTGTCCTTGTCCCGCTGCTTCAACGATCCTGTGAAGGTACTGGTTGACTACGGTTCGACCGTACGGTGATTGGTAGTGCTATCCAAATACCATGAAGGAGTGTTGTATCTTGGGAGACCAGCGTCCATTATCCGTTAGCACCGGCGCGGGGGACGTAATTGTCTTAAGGAGATCGCTCTAAGCGTACCTCACTCCAAATACTGTAAAAGTGAATTAAGTTCTTTATACAGGGGATATTACAGTATATCGAGACTGATTTAGATTCAGTCTAATTGGTGTTTAACCAAGGAAGGAAATTGAAAGGTCGTTTTTAAATTAAGGAACGTTCTATTGAACGGAAAACCTCCCACCTGATATTTGCCGACCTGGCCTGTTAAGCAGAAATCCAACAATCTTAAGACAATTAATACGATTGAAGTTTCTTACTTCTGTTCTGCTTGAACTTGCAGAAAATGTCTGAAACTAATCAAGATAGCTCTAGCAAGGCACTAAACATGCAGGTACAAGCTTTGATGCCAACTCCACTTCCTAACCCAAAGCCGGAGAAGCCAGAAAAATTTGATGACACAGAATTCAAGAGGTGGCAACAGAAGATGCTTTTCTACTTGACCACTCTTCATCTGGCCAGATTCCTGCAAGAAGATCCATCAGAGCCCGCAACTGATGCATGGACTCAATGTGACTTCCTTTGCCGAAATTATATTTTAAATGGACTGGATGACTCTCTTTACAATGTCTACAGTCCCATCACAACGGTAAAGAAGTTATGGGCCAGTCTTGACAAGAAGTACAAGACTGATGATGCTGGTACCAAGAAGTTCGTCGTAGGACGATTTCTGGAGTACAAAATGGTGGACAGCAAGACTGTTATCAGTCAGGTGCAAGAGTTCCAACTTATCTTGCACGAGATAGAAGCCGAAGGTATGATTCTTCCTGAAACTTTTCAGGTGGCTACTATCGTGAAGAAACTCCCACCTGCGTGGAGAGATTTCAAGAACTACCTGAAGCACAAGCGAAAGGAGTTGAAGTTGGAAGATCTCATTGTGAGGCTTCGAATCAAGGAGGACAACAGAAAGTCCGAGAAAAGGAGCAGTAAGAACTCCTACTAAGAAAAAAGCCAATGTGATCGAAGACTCAAAGAGGAAAGCGTCTACTTCCAAAGGCTTAAAGCGGAAGAAGACTTCCCAGGAGTACAAAGGTAAGGTCCAAGAAGGCAATAACACGCGCTTCAAGGGAACTTGCTACATCTGCAACAAAGAGGGGCATAAGGCGAATGAATGTCGCAGCCGTCTCAAATAGAATAAGAATCTTGTTGATGGTCTTTTTAAAGACAATGTTGCAGTGATAGACAAAAAGTCTGTGTATTTGTACCCGAAGCTTATAAATAAAGGAAAATCTTTTGTTTATTTGCTTGAGTCTCCTATTTTATGGCATGCTAGATTAGGGCATGTAAATTACAAGTCATTAAAGAACTTGTCTAATCTAGGATATATTCCTAAACTCAACTTGGAAGAAATTCGCAAGTGTGAGATTTGTGTTGAGGCCAAGTTGGCGAAAAATTCATTTCACTCAATATATCGAAATACAGAACCTTTAGGGTTAATTCATAGCGATCTGTGTGACTTGAAGTTTATGCCAACTAGAGGCGGTAAAAAGTATTTTATTACTTTTATTGATGACTGTTCAAGATACTGTTATGTGTATCTTTTAAACAGTAAGGATGAGGCAATAAATATGTTTATAACATATAAAGCCGAAGTTGAGAATCAACTCAACAAGAAAATCAAGATTCTAAAATCCGATAGAGGCGGAGAATATGAATCAAATGATTTTAGTGAGTTATGTGCTAATTTTGATATAATCCATCAAACTACAGCACCATACACTCCTCAGCAAAATGGAATTGCTGAACGGAAGAACAAAACTTTGAAGGAGATGGTAAATTCCATGCTCGTAAGTTCTGGAGCTCCGTAGAACTTGTGGGGGGAAGCTCTATTAACTGCAAATTATATTCTAAATAGAGTACCCCACAAGAAATTGGTCTAATACCATTCGAGTTATGGCATGGAAGGACACCTTCCTACCATTACCTCAAAATGTGGGGGTGCCTTGCAAAGGTGCTGGCACCATTACCTAAAAAGACTAAGTTGGGAGCAAAAACTATGGACTGCGTATTCATAGGCTATGTCTTGAATAGTAGTGCCTACAGATTTCTGGTTTATAAATCAAAAATACCAGATATTCATGTAAACATGATTATCGAATCTAGAGATGCTGTGTTCTTTGAAGATATTTTCCATATAAACGGGAAAAAGATAAGACTTCTGGGAAAAGAACACTTGAGATGGCGTTCAGGGACGAAAGCCCCGAGGAACCGATTGTTAATGCGGAAATTGAACCAAGAAGAAGTCAGAGATCTAGAATCTCAAAATCTTTTGGTCCAGATTTCATAGCATACGCTATTGAAAGCGAACCTCAAACATTTAAAGAGGCTATGTCAACCCAGAAGCACAAAATGTTATATACAACGGTAAGTCTAGACATATTCATCGTAGACATAATACCGTAAAGCAGTTGCTCTCAAATGGAATTATCTCTATTGACTTTGTCTCGTCAAAGGATAATTTAGCTGATCCGCTTACTAAAGGTTTAAGTGGAGAGCGTATAAACTGCGCATCGAGGGGAATGGGTCTAAAAGCCTAACCTTACCGAGTCAGCTTAATGGAAACCTCACTTAGCGACTGGAGATCCCACGGACTAAGTTCAAGAGGAAAAACTAGTTATGATTGACTCAGCAAGTAAGCACTTGGGAGCTTGACTCCAATCCATTCCTAAGGTGCACATAAGTGCTTTTCTACAAGTGGATTAAGGATAAGCTAACGCTTTTAATGATGCCTATATCTTATTACTAAACAAGTGGAGTAGAGTAGACTACTCTTAATAGGACGATCACCTATGTGAGTATAGAGTTGGGTCGGCTCTTTGGGAATTTTTATGGAGGCTGTTATTCCCTAAAGATACTCTCTGAAACCAAGAATGTCCGGGGCCAAAACGGACACAACCGAGAACCAAAGTTGATTTGGAAAGTCACTGTGTGAAGCTTGTTGACTTGGCTTACACTAACGGCTAACAGTTCAAGACCTAGTTCACTGATTAGCCAGTAAGTCCGATAAAACTTTCACTATGGAAGGTTCAAGACTTAGTTCACCTATCCTGATGCAGTTTCTTTTCTAATGTACCTTTCACAATAGAGTCAGTCTCTTTGTGTGTCATTTCCTTGAATCTTCATTCATTGTGGGGGATTGTTGGAATATGAAGAATATAAATGTGAATCTTTGAATTGAATTATGACGAGATCCGTTGATCGAATCAATTGGATGATGGTTGGAGTGTGTTCTCCTTCCATTGGGGATGAACGTGGTATATTCACATGTTCAATTCCGACTTCGAATGAATGAGATATTCAAGTCTAAAGATTGCCTAATTCAAAGCTAAAATGGGACTAAAGATAGCTAAAAGCATTTAGTCCCACATTGGCCATGGGATGGAAGTTCGTGGTGTATAAATAGAGAAAATTGAGAACAAAGGGCGTGCCCTTTGGGTACTTGGAGTTTTCGCGCGCGATTGGGAGGGAACTATGCCCGCACATGCGTGCATGCGCGCGCGCCGCCGCTGGCGGCGGCGGCGGCCGAGCCGGGCTCGGGACCGGGCCCGGGCCCGGGCCTGGGTCCAGGTTCGGGTTCCCTACCCGGCCTGGTTCTTTTTGAATCGGGTCTGCGGGTATGCTACCCGAACCGGACCCGCTCCGCTATCCGGATCCGAACCGACCCGCCAACGGACCCGCTCCAAGACTGTTGGAATGCCAACAGTTGTGATTGTTGGGTGCGTCAGTTGGGCAGCCAACAGTTGTGACTGTTGGGTCGAACCGTTGCAACGGTTCAGACCGAACCGTTGCAACCTTCGTTGGGTTCAGACCCGTTGGCCCCTCCTGGAGCGCTATATATAGCGCTCCAGTTTCTCATTCTAAACACACCAACACCAACAACTGCGAGAAATAAATTTCTCTCTCTCAGAGTTCTGAAGCAAGTTCTGAACTGGCAGTGGAGTTCTGAAGCGACTTCCAGCGAGAAGTGGGAAATCCGTAACTCAGTTTTCGAAGCGACTTTCAAAGAAGATTCTACAAAATTCGTTCTGAAAGATGGCTCAGAAAATTCAACAGATTCTTTTATAGAATTGTTGTCTGAATCGGGACTTCTTAAGAAGAATATTCTTCAACCTTCCTTCGTCCTCAACAGTGGGTGCTACTGTAACGGCCCCAATTTCTAATAAACAAGATTAGGCCTACAACACCATTTGTCTCCGTTAACTTTAAATTAAGAAAAATTTTGGCAGCATCATCCTAAATATTCCTTTATTTCTCACTTACAATAATCAAGATTTCGGCTCAAAGGCCTACTTATTTCACCAATAATTTCGGCACACCCGGCCTACTTATCAATCACATATACCAAGTCTTAACCACAAACATATATCATGACTTGACTCCCTCCATTGCAAGCATAATCTTTACATCAACATTTCAAGAGATACTTTCCAACAAATAGCATTCCCACATATTGTCATCTTACCAAATTCCAAAACATACATATCCAAGGGATTCACAAACCCAGAACATTATATTACATACAAGACCAAGGTCTCAAATACTATAAGGACAAAATGTACTTCAAGTACAACTTAACATGTTTTCCATAAAGACTTCAATAGGGTCTATACCTACACATTTAAGATCACATAACAAAACCAAGATGATACTACAACATATTATGCCATCCATAACTTAACCTTTCCATTTAGAGAGGTCCCTTACCCTTATCCAAACCTGTAAAGATGGAAAGAAAATAAAATGAGCTCGACAGCTCAATGAGTAAACCATATCATAGGAAATTGATATAATGATTTCATAAGATAACAGTCTAGAAGAAGTAAATTAGAATGAGTCCTATAAACAACAATTTGTTCAAGTTGCCTTACTTATTCCAAGCTCCATACATATATGGTCTACATGACTACACCATCAAAAGTTGCATTTAACTACATCATGACACAAAAGATATAATTATATGAGTATGTATGAAGTTTTCATGGGTGAGTCCACTCACATCAACTAGGCTCGCTATATACATAAAGTGCCAATTTAGTTTAACACAAGCATTATCAATCATAAATGCAACTTAACAGTCAATTATGAATATCATTCAATCTGAATGGAATTTCCCCGTCTTCCACCTCCTACCGGCTCCCGCACGGCCCCTTCCTCCTTATATATATATATATATATATATATATATATATATATATATATATATATATATATATTTCATATAAGACATATAAGTTTCTCCGTCTTTCCCCCTCCTACCGGCTCCCGCACGGCCCCTTCCTCCTTATATATATGTATATATGTCAAATCCCCGTCTTCCCCCCTCCTACCGGCTCCCGCACGGCCCCTTCCTCCTTAACACAAATACATCATGCAAGGGTAATTTATAATATGCATAACAAGCAATTGAAACCAAATTACATGTCATGCGCGAAATGGTGTGCAACAATGAAAGAAAGAAGACATGTGTTTGGGGTTTACCCAATATCATAGGAATCATCATAATCACGCCACATCCATCCCGCATGAACATATGCATTACCCCATAACTTGCTACTCATTTAACACAATATTGTATTGTTAAGAGGGGTATTTTCCCCGAGCACTTTAGTGAACAAGAAATATGGTTCAAGTTAATTTGTCGGCTCTTATGGAGTGCTATTCGTGCAAATCTTCGGCCTCACATAATGCACCACCCTATATTCTATTTATGACGGACCGAGATTAGGCTATACACATAATAAATTGACCATCATGATATTGATTAGGAAAAACAGCGAATTAAGGTACTAAATTGGTTCACTTAGGCTTAATTTTTACGCTAGAACATATCTTCTACACATGCATTTCACATCCATTTAATATAGAATCACAATCACTATGCAATACTCATTGGATCTCCTTTAACACAAGAATAATTATCAAAACAGCGAATTACATATGCTAAGTCTCCTCATTTAAGTTTAATTAGTGAGCTAAAACATGTATATTACATATTCATCTCATCGCAACATGATATATGGACATAATGACTAGATAATACCCCTTAAATTTCCATCTAGTGTAAGGATGTCACAAAAACAGTAAATACTACACAAAAACAGAAATTCTTACCCTTGTGGGTCACCTACACAATTTCTAGTTCTTGTTTTTCAACTTTTGATAGAGAAACACAACCCTAAGAGTTAGGTTTACTCACTATGCTACCAAGCTCTGAAACAGAGAGTTGGACGACGAGAGGATGCTGATTGAAGGTGCTAGAACTTATCCACGACTCGCCAAGGACCTGCTCCTCCAAGATCAGGTCCCCCCTCCTCGAAATTGCCGCGGAATCCCCTTCTTTGCCGCGGTTCCGCGGCAAAGTAGCAGAGCCCCGCTAGCTGCTGCGGCTCTGCTTGCTGTGCGCCTGCGTCACTGCCTTCCCTCTCGTGGATTTTTGCTTCAGAGTTAAGAAGAGTAGGGATTCGGGCTAAAAGAGGGTATCCTAGTTTCTAACCTTAAATCTCTAGAGATGAGATGAAATGGGAGATTTAGGGCTTCAATTCCTTCACAAATGAAAGGGAAATTTCAGGATTTGGGGGAGGAATTCTGCAGAATTTTGGGTGAAGAAGATGAAGAGGCAAGCTTGAAGTCAAACCTTGGGATGGCAAGTAATTAGGTGGGGTTCTCACATGATGCCACTTGGCCAAGACTCCTCTCAAGGTGCCACATGGAAGCCCAAGTTTCAAGAGAAATTAACCCTTTAATCTTCCCCCTAATGCATACTTAACCATAAAAAGGTATTAGGGTAAGCTTTGTGATTAAGGGGGATATGAAGGATTAGGTTAAAATTTTTATGTCTTACTTCCCCCTTGCTAGGTCACTAGTAGGCTCCATAATATATATACATAAGCCCACATGCTAATCATTTATAGTCACCAAAATCAAATAGCTAATAAAAAAAACTTTGAAAAGGGAAGTGGGTCTATTAATTAAATTAAATTTGTTGGCATAGAAATATGGAGGGTGACTTTTTCTACATAATGCCTTAAACAACATTCTTAATATTTAAGGTGAGGAGGAATTAGATACCATAAAATTTTTGGTTGTTACATTCTCCCCTCCTAAAAGAGAGCTTCGTCCCCGAAGCCTGACGTACCTTGGAAAAGTTGCGGGTAGTTCTGCATCATCTCTTCCTCTGATTCCCAGGTAGCTTCTTCAATCTCTTTACTTCTCCATAAAACCTTCACTAAAGGGATTGCTTTGTTTCGCAGTTGTTTTACCTTCTTGTCTAGGATTTGAACCGGCTCCACAGTATATGACAAGTCGTCTTGGAGCTGTAGTGGTGAGTATCTAAGAACATGGCTCGGATCTGGTACATACTTCCTCAATTGGGACACATGAAATACGTCATGTATTTTCTCAATCTCTGGTGGTAAAGCTAACCGATATGCCAGAGGTCCAATTCTTTCCAATATTTCAAAGGGTCCAATATACCGGGGGTCTAACTTATTCCGTTTGCCACCCCGTACCATTCCTTTTATTGGTGATACCTTCAAGAAAACTTTGTTCCCTTTTGCAAACTCCAAAGGTCTTCGGCGCCGATCCGCATATGTCTTCTGTCTACTCTGGGCCGCTTTCATTCTCTTCCTTATCATCCGGATCTTCTCTGTTGTATCTACCACTATATCGGCCCCGAATAATGCTCGGTCTCCAATCTCTTCCCAACAAATCGGAGATCTACACTTCCTGCCGTACAAGGCTTCGAATGGCGGCATTCCAATAGTAGATTGATAACTATTGTTATATGCAAACTCCACTAATGATAGGTATCTCTCCCAATTTCCCCCGAAATCCAACACGCATGCTCTCAGCATATCTTCCAATATTTGTATAGTTCTTTCTGATTGTCCGTCGGTTTGCGGATGAGCAGCTGTACTTGGGTGTAGCTTGGTGCCCAGAGCTTGGGATAGACTGATCCATAGCCTAGACTGAAACCGAGGATCACGATCTGACACAATCGTCTCAGGGACTCCATGAATCCTGATTATCTCTCGGAGGTAAATCTGGGCTAATCTATCCATCGAATAGTTTATTCGTATGGGCAGAAAATGAGCGGACTTTGTAAGTCGATCGACTATCACCCAGATGGCATCATATCCTTGAGGGGATCTAGGGAGTCCTGTCACAAAATCCATAGTAATGTTACTCCACTTCCATTCAGGGATTTGTAAGGGCATGAGGAGTCCAGGAGGCTTCTTATGTTCAGCCTTAACTTGTTGGCATATCAAACATCTCTGTACAAAATTTGCTATGTCCTTCTTCATTCCTTCCCACCAAAAGTTTGCCTGTACATCCTGATACATCTTGGTTGTTCCAGGATGTGCGGTGTAAGGAGTGCAATGGGCTTCAGTTAAAATTCACTCCTTGAGCTTAAAATCTGGCGGTATAACTATTCGGCTTCCCTTCTTCAGCAAATCCCTGGAAATGATAAATTCTTGGGTTTCACCTCTTTGCACTTTCTCAAAATTCTTAGCTGTCTGATCATCTTTCCTTTGAGCTTCCTTGATTTCTTCATAGAGATCGAAACCAATACTAATTTGATTTATATGGTTCACTCCATCCCGGGCCCTCTTATGTGAATTTCAAGTTGCATTCTTTCCATCTCCTTTATCAACTCCGATTTCTGTGTTAACAACACTGCCAAGGATCCCCCAGACTTCCTGCTTAGAGCATCGGCCACCACGTTGGCCTTTCCAGGGTGGTAATGAATGCCCAAGTCATAGTCCTTCATCAACTCCAACCATCTTCTTTGGCGCATATTCAATTCCTTTTGGGTGAAAATATATTTCAGGCTCTTGTGGTCTGTATAAATATCACATGATACTCCATAAAGATAGTGCCGCCAAATTTTTAAGGCAAAAATGACCGCAGCTAACTCAAGATCATGGGTAGGGTAATTTTTCTCATGGTTCTTAGTTGTCTAGAAGCATATGCAATTACTCTCCCATTTTGCATCAATACACACCCCAGGCCTGACTTTGATGCATCACTGAAAACCACATAACCTTCGTTTCCAATGGGCATGGCTAAGATTGGAGCCGATGTTAACTTATCTTTTAGTTCTTGAAAGCTTTTCTGCTGATCATCTCCCCAATGGAATTTGAGGCCTTTCTTAGTTAACTGGGATAAGGGTGCAGCTATCTTAGAAAATCCTTCTACAAACCTCCGGTAATATCCGGCCAATCCTAGGAAGCTTCGCACCTCAGTGACATTGGTAGGTTGAGGCCATCCCTTTATCGCCTCGATATTGGCGGGGTCCACTGATATTCCTTCTTCATTTATGATGTGACCCAAGAATCCAACTTCATTCAGCCAGAACTCACACTTCTTAAGCTTTGCATAAAGTTGCTTCTCTCTCAATAATTGTAACACTATCCTCAAGTGTCTTTCATGATCCTCTTTGTTCTTTGAATAGATCAGTATGTCATCAATGAACACCACTACGAATTGATCTAGGTATGGCTGGAAAATTCTATTCATTAAATCCATGAATGCCGCTGGAGCATTGGTCAAGCCAAATGGCATTACTAAAAATTCATAATGGCCATATCTGGTCCGAAAGGCAGTCTTAGAAACATCTTCCGGTTTGATCTTTAATTGATGATATCCTGATCTTAGATCTATCTTGGAAAATATGCTGGCACCCTGAAGTTGATCAAATAGGTCATCAATCCTCGGCAATGGATATCGGTTCTTGATAGTGACCTTGTTCAGCTCTCGATAATCTATGCACAGCCTCATGCTCCCATCCTTCTTCTTAACAAATAATACCGGAGCACCCCAAGGTGATACACTCGGCCGAATAAACCCGAGGCTTAGCAACTCTTGCAACTGGTCCTTCAATTCATTCATTTCTGCGGGTGCCATTCTATAAGGTGCCCTGGATATGGGACTTGTCCCAGGTAGAAGATTAATGGAAAATTCTATTTCTCTATCTGGGGGTAAGCCGGGTAGATCCTCCGGAAAAACATCAGGATAGTCTCTTGCAACTTCTATGTTTTCAATCTTAATCTTCATGTCCTCTTCACCAATAAGGGTTGCCAAAAACCCTTGACACCCTTGCCTCAATAATTTAGTGGCCTTTAAGGCAGAAATGACTGGAGTGCTGATTTTATTATTCATCCCTTCATAAACTCTTTCGGGAATCCCTTCTAACTTAAAAATTATCTTCTTCTGATAACAGTCTACATGAATCCGATATGTTGACAACCAATCCATTCCTAGGATGATGTCAAACTCCATTTCTCCTAGCTTAATCAGGTCTGCCTGTGTCTTCATCTCTCCTATGATGATTTTACATCCCTTATAACACTCGCTAGTGGTCACTCTGGCGCCTACAGGGGTTGACACCACTAGTTGATAGCTCAAGGGTTCAGATTCCATGTTAATAGTTGCAGCAAAAGATGAAGAAATAAAAGAGTGTGTAGCACCGGGATCAAACAATACTCGAGCAACATTATCGGATACACAGACGGTACCTTCCACCACGGCATTGGATGCTCGAGCCTCCTGCTGAGTGATTGCATTCATCCTTCCTTGAACTCTGGGTTGCTGTACTGATGCTTGTGTCATGGCCGAGCGAGTTCTGTTGAAGGGTTGTCGATAGGCGGTAGTTGGTCCTCCTGTTGTAGGGGCGATTCCCATGGTTGGTCTTCCCGTCCCTCTGCTAACTCCTGGGTATCCATGCAAGTTTGGGCAGTCCCTCCTCATGTGACCCATTCTTCCGCAGACAAAGTATTGTTTACCGGTGGCGCAACTACCAGTGTGACTTTGGTTGCACTTTGGACACCGCTGGTTTCCTGCAAAGTTGGAGCGTTGGGAGGACATTGGTGATGCTGAATGGGGTAATCCCCTATGCTTGGGCCATGTGTTCATCTTGCTTCCCTGGGTGGGCATGATGGAAGATCCCGTACCTCTGTCGGGCCTCATGGACTGAGTTCCGAAACTCGGTGCATTATTATACCGGGGGCGCTTCATATAGGGCAGTTCCCTGGTCCTCATCTCTTGATTCTCCTGCATATCCCTTTCAATCTCCATTGCCTTCTCCACAGCTTGATTGTAAACTTGCAGTTGGAAAGGGATCAGCTTACTCCTGATTTCTAGCCTCAAGCCCCTAACGAACCTTTTCGTCCTATCCTCCTCCTCGGACACCAATTTCTCGGCATACCTGGACAGCGAGTGAATTTAGCTTCATATTGACTCACTGTCCATTGCTCCTGCTTCAGCTCTTGGAACTCCATCGCAAGTCGGTCCTTCACTACTCCAGGGATGTACTTTTCATTGAACTTTACAACTAAGAAGTTCCAAGAGATCTCCCTTCCCAAGTTCTTAGCTCCTCCCTTTACCATCTCCCACCAGCGCTCAGCCTCTCCTTGGAACATGAAAGAAGCGAAAGATACTCGCTGGGTTTCAGTACATTTCATTACATCCAGTATCTTTTCAATTTGTCGGAGCCATTCTTCAGCTTGAATAGGGTCAACTCCTCCTCTGAAGGCTGGTGGGTTGAGCTTTTGAAATTGTTCAAGAGCTCTACGGGGGTTGTTTACACTTGCCAACTGCAACAGCCAATCTGGGATTCTGTCCGGCACTCCCCGATTAGCATTAGATTGCCCACTCAGAAATTCTTGACTTGCCGGGGGATGGACGCTCCCAATTGCGCTGTGCAATGGGACGTTGCCCTCCGAGTTGGCATCGGATGGAGGAAAATTCAAATCCATCTAATACCTAGAAGAATAGTTGCACATAATCAATGGTAACTCAATGATAACAAGTAGAATAGTTCACAAACAAAACACTGATTTCATTTATGCATAAAGCGTTTTCATAGCAACATATACATTAGCATGGCTGCATTCATTCAAAACATGCCAATGCAGTCAAAAAGGGATACAGGTTCATACATGTAACTATTGACGACCACTTTCTTTACAAAAAAATATATATATATATACTTATGTGAATCGACATTCCCTTTCTTCAAAAACAAAAAACAACAAAAACAAAAATGCCACCCATCTAAATTCCCTTCAAGGGGTGATGTTAGATCCCGAGGAGCTCTCCTCCCGATCTTCCCCTACAGGTTCTTCTTCTGGATCCTCTTCTTCTGGTTCTTCTTCTACTGGTTCTTCTTCCATTGGTTCTTCTTCCATTGGTTCTTCTTCTACTTCCTCCAATACAGCATCAAAATCACCTCCCCAATTTTCATTATCATCGTACAGGTCCATATCTTCCACCCAGCAAGAATTCCACCAAATACCCCCAACGAAAATCCTTCCGTCAGGGTTCATCTCCTCATCTTGCCCCATGCGAATCCCTGCATCTAAATCGTCTGGGGAACCTTTAAGAATGACATTTGGATCGGTTTCGTCAGATTCAAAATCCCAGTCCATTGGGTCCGCGGTCCAACTTAAACTTTTCGACTCCGGACCGTCAGACGATGATCCAGACATCTCAGAATCTCCCATCTGTAGAAGTAAGACATTTATATTAGCCGATGTGCCTTCCAATTTTCCCCAAAGCAATAATTTGCATGAATATAAAATCAAGACATGATAGAAAATCGTCACTTATGTAATCATGCCGATCTTTCATAAATCTTTCTTATGCACAACTGTCCTACTAATAGGTTTGACCCCGACTTATGTGATATTTTGATTGTTCTCCCTTTCCGATGTCCCATAACACTGGAATTTCTTACAGAAGGGCCCGCACCCCTTGCAAGATTCATTTGAACTAAGGTATGCGGGTACCCACATTCAAATGTGGAGAACAGTTAAATATCCTACATTTCAGGGCCAAATACTCTAAAATTATACTGTCATCCTAATACCCCATATCTAACTTACTCTAGCACACATATAAATCTCATATGACTTCATGATCAGTCATACATACTACATCTATCTAGGCTAACCTTGCCTAAACCATGCTCTGATACCAATTGTAACGGCCCCAATTTCTAATAAACAAGATTAGGCCTACAACACCATTTGTCTCCGTTAACTTTAAATTAAGAAAAATTTTGGCAGCATCATCCTAAATATTCCTTTATTTCTCACTTACAATAATCAAGATTTCGGCTCAAAGGCCTACTTATTTCACCAATAATTTCGGCACACCCGGCCTACTTATCAATCACATATACCAAGTCTTAACCACAAACATATATCATGACTTGACTCCCTCCATTGCAAGCATAATCTTTACATCAACATTTCAAGAGATACTTTCCAACAAATAGCATTCCCACATATTGTCATCTTACCAAATTCCAAAACATACATATCCAAGGGATTCACAAACCCAGAACATTATATTACATACAAGACCAAGGTCTCAAATACTATAAGGACAAAATGTACTTCAAGTACAACTTAACATGTTTTCCATAAAGACTTCAATAGGGTCTATACCTACACATTTAAGATCACATAACAAAACCAAGATGATACTACAACATATTATGCCATCCATAACTTAACCTTTCCATTTAGAGAGGTCCCTTACCCTTATCCAAACCTGAAAAGATGGAAAGAAAATAAAATGAGCTCGACAGCTCAATGAGTAAACCATATCATAGGAAATTGATATAATAATTTCATAAGATAACAGTCTAGAAGAAGTAAATTAGAATGAGTCCTATAAACAACAATTTGTTCAAGTTGCCTTACTTATTCCAAGCTCCATACATATATGGTCTACATGACTACACCATCAAAAGTTGCATTTAACTATATCATGACACAAAAGATATAATTATATGAGTATGTATGAAGTTTTCATGGGTGAGTCCACTCACATCAACTAGGCTCGCTATATACATAAAGTGCCAATTTAGTTTAACACAAGCATTATCAATCATAAATGCAACTTAACAGTCAATTATGAATATCATTCAATCTGAATGAAATTTCCCCGTCTTCCACCTCCTACCGGCTCCCGCACGGCCCCTTCCTCCTTATATATATATATATATATATATATATATATATATATATATATATATATATATATATATATATATATATATATATATATATATATTTCATATAAGACATATAAGTTTCCCTGTCTTCCCCCCTCCTACCGGCTCCCGCACGGCCCCTTCCTCCTTATATATATGTATATATGTCAAATCCCCGTCTTCCCCCCTCCTACCGGCTCCCGCACGGCCCCTTCCTCCTTAACACAAATACATCATGCAAGGGTAATTTATAATATGCATAACAAGCAATTGAAACAAATTACATGTCATGCCCGAAATGGTATGCAACAATGAAAGAAAGAAGACATGTGTTTGGGGTTTACCCAATATCATAGGAATCATCATAATCACGCCACATCCATCCCGCATGAACATATGCATTACCCCATAACTTGCTACTCATTTAACACAATATTGTATTGTAAAGAGGGGTATTTTCCCCGAGCACTTTAGTGAACAAGAAAATATGGTTCAAGTTAATTTGTCGGCTCTTATGGAGTGCTATTCGTGCAAATCTTCGGCCTCACATAATGCACCACCCTATATTCTATTTATGACGGACCGAGATTAGGCTATACACATAATAAATTGACCATCATGATATTGATTAGGAAAAACAGCGAATTAAGGTACTAAATTGGTTCACTTAGGCTTAATTTTTACGCTAGAACATATCTTCTACACATGCATTTCACATCCATTTAATATAGAATCACAATCACTATGCAATACTCATTGGATCTCCTTTAACACAAGAATAATTATCAAAACAGCGAATTACATATGCTAAGTCTCCTCATTTAAGTTTAATTAGTGAGCTAAAACATGTATATTACATATTCATCTCATCGCAACATGATATATGGACATAATGACTAGATAATACCCCTTAAATTTCCATCTAGTGTAAGGATGTCACAAAAACAGTAAATACTACACAAAAACAGAAATTCTTACTCTTGTGGGTCACCTACACAATTTCTAGTTCTTGTTTTTCAACTTTTGATAGAGAAACACAACCCTAAGAGTTAGGTTTACTCACTATGCTACCAAGCTCTGAAACAGAGAGTTGGACGACGAGAGGATGCTGATTGAAGGTGCTAGAACTTATCCACGACTCGCTAAGGACCTGCTCCTCCAAGATCAGGTCCCCCCTCCTCGAAATTGCCGCGGAATCCCCTTCTTTGCCGCGGTTCCGCGGCAAAGTAGCAGAGCCCCGCTAGCTGCTGCGGCTCTGCTTGCTGTGCGCCTGCGTCACTGCCTTCCCTCTCGTGGATTTTTGCTTCAGAGTTAAGAAGAGTAGGGATTCGGGCTAAAAGAGGGTATCCTAGTTTCTAACCTTAAATCTCTAGAGATGAGATGAAATGGGGGATTTAGGGCTTCAATTCCTTCACAAATGAAAGGGAAATTTCAGGATTTGGGGAGGAATTCTGCAGAATTTTGGGTGAAGAAGATGAAGAGGCAAGCTTGAAGTCAAACCTTGGGATGGCAAGTAATTAGGTGGGGTTCTCACATGATGCCACTTGGCCAAGACTCCTCTCAAGGTGCCACATGGAAGCCCAAGTTTCAAGAGAAATTAGCCCCTTTAATCTTCCCCCTAATGCATACTTAACCATAAAAAGGTATTAGGGTAAGCTTTGTGATTAAGGGGGATATGAAGGATTAGGTTAAAATTTTTATGTCTTACTTCCCCCTTGCTAGGTCACTAGTAGGCTCCATAATATGTATACATAAGCCCACATGCTAATCATTTATAGTCACCAAAATCAAATAGCTAATAAAAAAAAACTTTGAAAAGGGAAGTGGGTCTATTAATTAAATTAAATTTGTTGGCATAGAAATATGGAGGGTGACTTTTTCTACATAATGCCTTAAACAACATTCTTAATATTTAAGGTGAGGAGGAATTAGATACCATAAAATTTTTGGTTGTTACAGCTACTCTAAAGTAAAGGCAAATATTCATTCGAAATTTGTCCTTGTCCCGCTGCTTCAACGATCCTGTGAAGGTACTGGTTGACTACGGTTCGACCGTACGGTGATTTGATAGTGCTATCCAAATACCGTGAAGGAGTGTTGTATCTTGGGAGACCAGCGTCCATTATCCCGTTAGCACCGGTGCGGGGGACGTAATTGTCTTAAGGAGATTCGCTCTAAGCGTACCTCACTCCAAATACTGTATAAGTGAATTAAGTTCTTTATACAGGGGATATACTTTACAGTATATCGAGACTGATTTAGATTCAGTCTAATTGGTGTTTAACCAAGGAAGGAAATTGAAAGGTGGTTCTTAAATTAAGGAACGTTCTATTGAACGGAAAACCTCCCACCTGATATTTGCCGACCTGGCCAATTAGATTGTTGATATTTCAGTGATCTTGAATAGTTGTCAGATTGATTCCTGTTAAGCAGAAATCCAACAATATTTGCACTTTCCAATGATTAGATAGGACCTAAGGCATATATTTAGGTTGCAAGAAATAGGGCACCTTACCCTCACTAGGCCATTATATGGGTCCACTTCCATAGTCCCCTTTTTGTTTGCTTGAGAAGGGGACTCACACTTTTGAGACCTAAACCAAAAGCTAGCCAAGATGACCCAAATGTGATCTCAATCCCCAACATGGGTCCATTGGGCAATCATTTTCCCCCCCACTCTCTTGGTTTTGGGCAACAAAGTCAGAAGGCATTTCTTGGTTTGAGTTTGTTGATGGTGTCCAAAGGTAAAGCTCTATGTTGGACAGTGTCACATGTGTTTTCTAAATTGGAAATGTGTGGTCATTAAAATCCAAACTCCTCCATTAGAGTTTTGGACCTATGTGTCATGGCTCCTACAGCAATATTGAAGATCAAGGATGTGTTGTGTTATTTGAGTTTTCTACTCTCTCTTTAATTTGCACATTTTTCATTTACATGATCTTGCATAACAAACTAAATGGTCTGGAAACTATTATTATAATTCACAATGTAAAATTATTCTCCATTTATGAAAAATAAAAAAAGTGAAGATAGTAATGTAGCATTACACTCATGCAAGTCACAGAGATGGCAAAATACTTATTAACTGCTTTGTTTCTTTTACTGAAAAATAACAAAAAAATAAGGGGGGAAAACCATGAAAGAAAAATACAGGGAGCCTCAAGTTTTTTTTTGCTTTCAACAATCAATTGCAGTTTTGGAAATAAGTACAATTAATAACAGCAGCAGTTTGTTGCTACAGATTATTGCTTTGTCATTTTGTGTGTTCGATGTTAGTTTTCTGAAAATTATATGGAAATGTCAGTGAAAGTTAATAGGTGACAAAGGTTTGAAGTAGTTTGTTATGAGTTTGCAAGATTCACTTGGGCATTGAATTTAGAATCTCTCATTTAAAGAATTTCCAAAAATAGTCCTAGTTGTTTTGAAATGCAAACTTGGATTGGTAAATACTACCCAAAGAGTCTTCTCATTGGATGTCCATGTTCATCAAAGTAGGGAAAGGAATTATTTTTCAAGATGTTGCCAAAGCTTTCAAGATTCTATTAATTAAATTTAAGACGTTTATACGAAATCAAAATTTATAGATACATGCAAAAAGTAAAACAATGAAGCTAATTTTATTCTTTAAAAAAAAAAAAAATCTTATTAGCTTAAGAGTTTAAATGATTATTTTTTTTCTGAGACTTGTAACCTACTTTGATGAGTTCTTTTCCCCTTTAACGGATCAGAATTCTTATACGATCGTGCAGTGGTCAAAATTTGAGTCTCATTAGGATGATGTCACGTGTTTAAACAATTAAGAGCTTTCCTGAAGAAATCCACGCAACTCCTAGAGTCTAATCCAGAGCATTTGTCACTCCTGACCATCCCGGAGCTCTCCTCCATCCCGAAGTCACATTCCACCATTCCGAAATTTTTATCTTCCCGATGTCTTTACCACTCTGAGGTCTTTCCCTGACCCAAAGGTCGCAACTCCGAACTTGAAGCTCCAACAACATATCGTACATGATCATCATGATACTTATACAACACCTTCCTCCCCCATATTCATATCGTGTAACGTCTTTATCAATATGAGAAGTTATGGACAGTGACAGATTTCTCGGCATGCAATCCCACCAACCAGCGCCAATGATCACGTCTATTACAATAAATTCAGTACGTGTAGATCATGCAGTTATAACGGTCCTTCAATTTTATTCCCTATGCTGGCATCCATGTCAGGTATATATAATCTTTTTTTCTCGGGAGAAGGCGATCACTTCTCTGATTCTCAAAGCGCGCACACACCATGCCAATACACCCATAGTTACCCTCTGTTTGGTCCTTCCATTCACTACGCCGGTTGTTTTCTCTGCCGATCTTTCTTGCTATCCACTTACTGATTCTCACGAGAGTCTTAAGCCGACACTGCACCAGTGACCTAAAAGACATCTTTTACTGTGTATGTTCAGGCAGATACCATCCGGTGAGCGCCTCAAATTACTTGTGATGGATCCAATTCACAGTAAGTTTTTATCCATCACATATTGTCTCTGTTTTATATTTTTATTTCATGAGTCTCTATTTTATATTCTTATGTTTAATTTTTTTTATTTTGAGATAATTTTGCAATATTTTTAAAATATGTTTTTATAGTTACAGTTCTAGAGATACAAGTAATTTCTAAGAGCGAGATAACTAATAATAAATAGATTTACTTGATGACCAAATATCAATGGATTTTATTCGATTTCTTCAGAGTTGATAGTGTTAGATTCAAAGAGGCTTATTATTAGTTATTTAGTTATCCAAACTTAAAACTATATTCTGATTTGCTATGACATTTTTATGAGAATACTAATTAAATTCATATTTGGCGTGTTTTGATTTGGGGTGAAAGTGGAGAAAAGAGGAAGTGGGAAAACTAATTTCTCACGTCCGGTGTTTGTTTGGAGCCGGAAAAGGAAAATGGGAAAACTTCTTTTCCTTTTCCATTTTCTCTTTTCCCTTTTACACCTCTCTTTTACACTATCATTTTTTCGTTTGTAGGGTGTTATAGTTAATTTTGTGATCATGTAAATCTCACTTTTAATAAATTGTGGCTTTAAACAGTTAATTTTGTGGTCATATAATCTGACTTGCATTCTAATTATAGTACAAAAAAAATTTTCATAATTAATATTTATTTTAATATTATTTATGGTCAATTTTATGGCCAACTTTTTCACTTCCACTTCCATACTACTAATCAAATACTGAAAAACACAATATACTTTTTCACTTACACTTCCACATTACAACCAAACACCAAAAAACTTATTGCACAAATCTCAATTTCCTAACTTTTTCGCACCTTTTCCTCCTCATTTCTCACTTACACATTTTCTTCCCCCACGTAGCAAACTAAACAGGCAAACAATATCAAATTTGAAGTAGAGATATGGTTATTTTTGGAAGATTAAATAAAGTCACAAAATTATAAGGCCGTTGATTAGCTATGTATAGATTTAACAATATTTCTTAAGGTTTAAATATAATTAAACTTAATAGACATATTTCAATATGAATTATAAATTTATTAGAAAAGGTGAAAATATTAGACGTTTTACGTGTAAAAGAAGAAGATAGAGATATTAGAAATCTATTTTCTTAACAAATTTTGGATATGCAAAACAATTTATTTTATACAAGAGAGTACTTTGTTTTAGAAGAAATGTTTGCATACATGTGTGTAACTACATTAGATTCACCCTAGATTTCTAAAGATTTGAGTATAATTAGATTTGATAGACTTTCAATTTATAATTAAATTTCTAAAAATTTATAAACTTTCAATTTATAATTAGATTACAATTGTATTTCCAAATAGACTAAAAGACTTTTAAATCTTTAAATACCAAAACATCCTTGTTAGGAGAAAGAAAAAAGAGAAGGGAAACGACTAAGAAAATCATTTGCTTTTTTATAGATTTATAAACCTCTTAGTATACAGTGGCTTATTGCATTTGGAATAGCTCATTTGGTCATAACTTTTGGAGGAAAAAAAAGAAAAAAGAACAAATTCAAAATGCAGAGATTAGGTGCTCTGATCAATCTTTTAGCATTCTTATAGTTATACATGGCTTTCATATGAGGCCATCCCTGATGAATTATGAATGCAAATGGGAAATATAATGGTGTTACTCACCAACCATAATTGCAAAATTGCTATATAGCTCTTCTACTCACCAACATTTGAAACATATGATATATAGTAGAGCCTAATCACACTCCAAAAGCCACGGTTGAAAGACATTTCAATGTCTCAAGACAAAAGAGTGAGCACCCTTTCCCCTAACAACTAGACCTGGCCACGGTTCGGTTCGAACCGAAAGTTTGAACTGGAACTGGGTCGGGTGAACAACAACCGGGTCGGGTTTGGGCCGGTTCCAAATCGAACAGGAACCGGGACCCGGCCAGTCTGTTTCCGGTTTGAGATGTTCAGAACTGGGAACCGCCGGTTCCGATTCTGAATCGGTGGTTCCCAGTTCTTAACGATTTTTTTCCTTTTTTTTTTTGTTGGGGTCCTGGCCCGTCTGCATATGCCCAGGCCAGGCCAGGAGTCCACGCCCCAGGCCTACAGGAGGCCACAGGCCCAGGCGTCAGGCCTAGACCAAGCCAAGAGGCCAGGCCCCAGGCCAGATTATTAAAAAAAAATCATTTTAACCTTGCTGGCTTGCAGGTTCGAACCCAGGTCTAAGGACTCGGGGCACCATCCCAAAAGACTAGCCTTTCTAGGTGGAGTATCCCAAATTCTTATAAACCTAAGACCATCCCCATGTCTAGCCAGTGTGGGACTATTTGTTCGACCCATATATAAACAATCCCCCATCTCAAATAAAGAGTCTCCCTGTAAGCTCATCTTCATACTTGGAAGGTCGTCTTTACACCTGGAAGACATATGCTCAATCGAGATCGAGATCCTCTTCACTGCATTACAGCACATGCCCTACATGAAGCAGGGTTCCGCTGTTAATCTCGAGAGCTCAACTAGCTTTATAGGAACTTTATTGCGTCTTTTTGCATCCTGGGAATTGAATGAAAGTACACCTAGAGGGGGGGTGAATGGTGTACGGCTAATCTAATGAACAAAATGCGAAAATTAAAACTAAATTGCAACACACTTAATGTAACCAACGAGTGTAGCCGAATTCCCGGTGAACGGCTCTGGAATAACTCCTCTTGATTCTTCTGAATAAGAGTTGAGGTGCTATATGAAGTTCTCGTGGTTAAACACAAGTGAGGCACACACAAACAAGCCAAGCGTATAAAATATGAATGTGCAATATGAAATGATGCAAGGCACAATATAAAAGAGAGAGTAAGAGGCAATGGATAAACGCAAATACTGAGATATGTTTCGAGGTTCGAGCACACAGCTCTACGTCCCCGCCTTCACACAGAAGGATTTCCACTAACTTGTCCACACAGGACTCCCACACAGGGAACCTCCACTGAGGATTTGGGACAATTACAATATGGAGTACACAACTCCTCTCTCAATTACAAACACAACCTCTACACTTAGAGGTTGGCACAAAGCCACCAATATTAACCTCACAAATGAGGGATAGGCACAAAGTCAATACAAACACAATCGACCTCTCACTAGAGGGATAGGGCACAAAGCCACCATTCTAAAATCAACCTCTACACAAGAGGGATAACACAAAGTAGGAGGGTTTACAACTTGGTGATCAAAAGACCACAAACTAATTCTTTCTCACTTAAACAAAGATCCTAATAGATAGGATAGAATAATAAGCTCAAGTGTGAGAAAAATCAAAGGAATGGAAAATAAATACTCAAAGAAAATCCTTGGGAAAAACTAGAAATAAGGATGAAGAAGTTGAACCAAAAATATTTTCCCAAAATCACTTTTCTTTGATTTTTCAAACCTTAGAAAACACCAAATCAAATGTAAACTTTAAAGCCCAAAACTTCTTTTAATTGCTGCAAAAACACTAGTAATATCAGAAAATAGGCTCTCAAAATTCTTCGCCAAAACAGTCCTCAAATGGGGTATAAATAGGCCCTTTGAAAAACTAGCCGTTGACAGCTGACTAGGCCCAGATTGGCCTTCCGGTCGACCGGCCGGTCGACCGGCCAACGGTCAAAAAATTGACCGTTGAGCCTGCTGGTCGACCGCCCGGTCGACCGTGCCCAGAACCAGAGAGCAACGGCTCTCTGACCGGTCGACCGGGGCAACCCGAGAGTGGGTTGCCTTCAGTCGGTCGACCGCTCGGTCGACCGGCCAACTGATATGGCCTTGTGCACGTTTATGTGCACGTCTGGTCGACCGCTCTGGTCGACCGGCTCCTGGTCCGGTCGACCGGTCGGTCGACCGCCAGGGCCTGGCAGACAGAAATTCAGGACTTGAAAACTGGGTTTTTATTTACCAAATAAATCCCATAAAATTTCTAAAAATTCAAAAAAATAAGTTCTTATATTCTCTTTGAAATAAAAACTTGTTTGAGTAAAAATCAAACCAAATTACAAACATTTTGAACTCTTTTTGTGTTATGAAAATTTTACCGAAAACCAAATTCCGTATTTTTCAAAACTTAGATTTTTGAAATGGAAAAATATTTTGTCCAAAACTCATCCAAATACAAAAACATGATAATTAAACAACATTTGAGGCATATAGTATATGGATATAATCCAATATACATATAAAGATATATATCAATATTTTTGACAATAAATCTGAAAATAAGTTTTGTTAAAATACTAAAACTCCAAACTCATGACATAGACTATCAAACTAAGTTTGTTAAAATGGTTGAAGCATAGATGTATATAGAACAAATCTAATATACATTAAACAATGTAAACTTGTTAATTCTATCTATTCATGAAAACCAAGATTGGTTAAACCAAAAACCGAAAAATCAAAACATGAAACTTAAACAAGTGTGTGTGTTGTGAACTTGAGCATATCACACTATCTAACTTTACAATGGATCTAAACAACTATAAACTAAACACTGTACCGAAGTCTTCTTGTAGAGCTCCGTCTCCAAGTCGACTCGATCCAAACGTGATCCACCGAGCTTAACTCCAACGAGTGCTAGAGATAAACTTTAACGCTCGGGCTCTTGAATCACCATATGAACGCTCCAAAAACACTTTTGTTGAAGCTAATCACCTACCAATATCTTGGTTAAGTATCTGAAACTAAATATCACAAGATTATTAGTAAACATAACTACATGAGTTAATCATCATCAAAACTAGAGTGGAAGGCCTCTGGGCCAACATTGAACAGGTTTTATTCCCCTCAAACAAAGAGTTCGGGCCTCCCTGCAAGCCGATCTTCCTCACTCCTCATCCGAGAAGATCATGTGCTCAATCAATGTCACTCCTCTTCACTACGTTGGATGACAATACGTCTTACATGAAACACCTGGAGCATGATTAACTCCCTCGAGAGCTCAATCTTTATAGATCCAACTTAACAGGGGCCCGCTGCGCCTTCCACTGCGCTTTGGGGAATCGAACATCACCTACACACATGACTAAGTTCGGGGCATGGCTCTGATACCATTTATAAGGACTCGGGGTACCATCCCGCAAGATTAGCCTAGGTGGAGTAGCCCAAATCCATATAAACCCAAGACCATCCGCATGTCTAGCCGATGTGGGACTATTTGTTCGACCCAAATCCCAACACCAGGAACCTCAAATTCGTAGCACGATGCTCTAACCGACTGAGCTAATAGAGATATATTAAAATTTTCAGTTATAAATATTTATTAATAGTCTCTAGTGCATTTAGTTTTAAAAAAACGAACAAGAGCGGGATTTGGAGCCAAAACCGGAACCGAAACCGGTTGCTAGACTTATTTGGATTAGAGTCTAAATTAATTTGGGCCTACACAAGTCTAATTGGATTTATACATCCGTCTCTATAAGCCTATGTTGTTGGATACAATAAAGAATTGGTCAAGCCTAATGGTTTGGGTCTACGTTTCAATTACACTTAGCTATAAGTGTATTTAAATTAAGATATGGGACTCATCCACACATGTATGACTCATATTATCAATCAAGGGTCTAGATCTATGATGAGTTGAATTAGGATTCTTTGATGCTATATATCATGGGTAGGAATCCCTCTCCACCACTAACTATTACGACATAATCTCTCTCTTGGAGGCCTCTCATCTCCTCTAAGGATCAAGAAGTGAACTTGGTGGCTGGAGAGAAGAACTCCCTCCTTCAACTCCAGCATCCTCGAAATCATGCAACCTTCGGCATCTCATTCGTGATGGAATCAGGTATGCTTAAACCCTTCTTCCTCTTGATCTTGATAAAGAAGCTACTGCATGTATAAGATCTTATTTGGAACAATTATTAGATCTAACAATTAGTATCAGAGCTCCTCTTTATCAGATCATAAGGATATAAAGTAAAATCTTGATCTCAATCTATTAAATTATGAATATCTTTGTCCAATTCAATAAAAATTATTTTTTGTATCTCAAATAATTGAATTAAATTGAGATGATTAAATTGAATTCATGTATATATTTTTCTGAATTAAATCTATGTTATTATTATTTTTTTTATTATTTTTTTTTAAAAAAAGGCAATATGTGCATGCATGCAACTGCGCAACTGCGCATGCATTGCATGCACGCAACTGCGCATGCATGCATGCATGCATGCGTTCGCGTGCAGGCGGGAGGCGCAAGGTAGCCACCAGCCACCATGGGCCGACAGCGGCGGTAAAACGGCAAAGCAAAAAAAAAGAGGTTAATTATTTTGGATTTCATAAATTAATTAAGATTATGAGATTCTTTAGGATTCAGTTTTTTAGAGATAGAATTTTACTCTAGTAAGAAAACTTACTCCTAATTAATCTCATATTAAATTTTAATTTGGATTGTTGAGATTGAATTGAGTTTTAGAATTGAGATAGAATTCTAGTCTATTGAGGATATTTTGGGGTAGAATTCTAATCAAATAAAGAGACCTAATCTCAATCAATCTGACATTAAGCTATTTATTCAGTTTATTAAACCCGACCCATTAAGAAGAATCTCATAAATTAACCATTGCAGGTCGGGTCTGATCCAGACCTGGTAAGCACTGCAGATCGGTTTTTCCAATAGAAACTTCAATTAGCCGTTACGAGCTCATCTGACCTCTATTTTGGGTGTGTAAATAGCCATTTTGAAGCTCTTGACGAGCACTACAGTATTACATGCATTATAATGACAAAATAGTAGTTAATTGATATAAAGTAGGTATTAAATTGTTTGTTACAATAGTTATATGTATCCTTATATGCTTCCGCTTCATCAATATTTATTATATTGGTTACATTGTTTTAGCATGACGAATATTGATGTTTACTATAGCAGATAACACATAGAAAAATATATATCGTGTTCAAGTTAAAGAATTTATAAAAGAGCTTATTTAATTGCATATATAGTTCATGTGGGCAATAGCCGACCCAAAGAAAGACTATTTGTTTAACCGAATTATGTACGGCGTCGGATACTTTATGTGGGCAATGCAAGTGGGAGAACCATGGTGTGTGGTAATCGGCCCAAAGAAAGATTGTCACACTATAGGCCCATATTGCATTACCCTCATCAACTAGTCCGACAGCGGAACAAGAATCCAGATGTGTAAATTTGTGTGGCTCATGCATGTGGCAATCGACCCAAAGGAAGGTTGTCATTATGGCCGAGTAATTACATATATTATATGGTCGATATAGATAACTTAAACTTTAGGACTACTCCTATAAAGGGACAGTCGGCCCAAAGGAAGACTGTTATCTTACATAGGATCTAGATTTTAGGGTATCTATATTGGGTCAGTACAATGTTGGGATATGAAGACACAACTTGTTCTGAAAGCTTGACCGGTATCTCTACTGGTTAAACTGGTTCATTTTCTGAAATTCAATTTTTTTATGGCTATTACAGCAGAATTTTATTAAATGCAATGTTTATGTTAAATTGATGAGAAATTGTACGCTTATATAGTCTAAATTGAATAGTACAAACTTTAAAAAGTGATAAGACCACGTAAAAGATCGTCCTTGGATTCATGAACCTAATTTACACCTTAAAGACAGATAAACCTCTACCATCACTAACAAAAGTTCAATTAAAGGCCAATTATGATAAGTGAGAGAGGTCTAACAGAATGTGTCTAATGGTTATATAACACACTATTTCAATAACTATTAGGGGTTTTATGTCTAATAAAGTCATTGTTAAGAGTTTTCTAGCTGAAGTTGCCGACTGATTTATTAAATCAGATAAAGTTGAGGTTAGCATGCACCTTAGCAAGCTGATAAGTATACGCTACAATGGTAAAGAAAACATAACGGAGTACATTATGAAAATTTCAGTCTTATTTCTAAACTAAAAGTATTGAAATTAGAACTCTCTGAAGAAATTCTAGTGCACTTCATTCTACTCTCTTTTCTTATAAAGTATAATCCTTTTCAAAATTATTTATAATTCTCAAAGAGAAAAGGGAAATCTCACTGAGCTCATTAGTCACTGTGTCCGGGAAGAAGAGAGACTGAAATAAGAAAAGACTGAAGTGCTTACTTAGCATCCACGGTAACACTTCTAATAAGAAAGGAAAAGTGTCACTAAAAGGAGAAACATAAATACTACTACAATTGCTGATTCTAAGTGGGAAAGTGCATGAGAAGAAGTCTAAAATCATTGTATGCTTCTTTCGCAAGAAAGTAAGCCACCTCAAGCAGGATTGCATAAAATATCAGAAATGGCTAATTAAGAAAGGTACATCTCATATTTATATTTGTTCTGAATTAAATTTAGTTTTAGTACCACCCCATACATGGTAGATAGATAATTCACATAAGCAATTCAATACGGAACTTTCAAACCTAAAGGAGGCCCAGCCCAGCTGAGCGATACATATACATAGGTGATGAAAATAAAGTTGCAGTTGAAGTTGTTGAAGTTTATAAGTTTAGATTAGATTCTGATTTTTTGTTTTAGATTTGGATGAGACTTTATATTTACCATCCTTTTAGGCAGAATCGTATTTCTATTTCATTGTTAGACAGATCTGGTTTTCTTATCACTCTTGATAATGAAATGATTAGTCTACTTTTCAAATCTAAAGTATTGGTATTAGAATTCTGATTGATGGTTATATAAATTGAAACTCCATGCTTCATATACTGAATCTTTATATGTGAATAGTTGAGGCACTAAGCGAACATTAATTAAAAAAACATTAGAAACTTTGGTGCTAGACGGAGTTCAGGTGTCTTGGACTAGTGTATATAGATATTTATGGTTCATTCTCTACTCCTTCTTGGAATGGTCACGAATATTTTATCACTTGTACAGACAATTACTCTCATTATGAGTATCTTTACTTGTTACATGAGAAATCTCAATCACTGGACATATTTAAAATCAATAAAACTGAAGTTAAAAATCAACTGAATAGAAAGATTAAAGCCGTTAGATCTGACCGTGATGGTGAGACTATGGCAGATACGACGCATCAGGAAGATATCCAAGACATTTTGTCAATTTTCTAAAAGAGTGTGGTATTGTAGCCCGTACACCATGCCAGGGATACCTCGTCAAACTAGTATTGCTGAGCGACAAAATCACACACTAAATGACATGGTTAGGAGTATGATAGCTCACACTACTCTACTAGAGTTATTACAGAGTGAAGCCTTAAAGACGGTTGTATACCTCCTTAATAGAGTATCTAGCAAAACAGTAACTAAAACTCCATACGAGTTATGGAGTAAAAATCTCTCAGTATTAGGCATCTATATGTTTGGAATTATCAAGCGAAAGCTTAGCCATATATACCATATGGGAAGAAGCTGCACTCAAGGACAATTAGCTGTTTATTCGTAGGATATTCTGAGAGATATAAAGGCTTTAGATTTTACTGTCCTTCCACTACGAATATAATAGAGATGGATAATGCTAAATTTATTGAAAATATTCAGAACAATGGGAGTCAACTACATAAGGATTTCACATTTGAAGAAGAAAAGATTGTTATATCCATGACAACTGTTTCAAATAATGAAGTAGTTGTTTCACTTCAGCATGAAAATACAATTGTACCCTTATAAGGTACATATACAGTTTATCCTGAAGTAGATCTACTGATGAGATAAAACTTGAAAATTCTCAACCACAAGTGCCTAGGAGATGAACTAGGGAGAGGAGATCAATCATTGCAAATGATTATATAATTTATCTCCAAGAGCATGAGTTTGACATAGAGCTAGAGGATGACCCCATATCCTTAAATGAAATCAAACTCATCATTCACTCCACTAAGTGGTCAAATGCCATGAAAGATGAGATAAAATTCATGAAGGACAACGATGTATGGGATTTAGTATAGTTGCTTAAAGGAAAGAAATTGGTTGTAAATGGGTATTCAAAATCAAGCGTGATTAAAAAGCAATGTCGAAAGGTATAAGGCATGTCTTGTCACAAGGGATTCACTCAAACAGAGGGTATTGATTATAAGAAGACTTTCTTCCACTCTTTTTCATGAAAGATTCTTTTAGAATTATTATGGTATTAGTGGCCCACTTCGACCTGGAGTTATACCAAATGGTTATTAAGACTGTTTTCCTTAATGGTGACAATAAGAAGGAAATTTATATGATGCAACCAGGCAATTTTTGAAGTCAAAGTTTTACAACAACTAGTTTGCAGAATAAAAAAATTTATTTATGATCTAAAGCAAGCATCCTGTTAATGGTATTTGAAATTTCATCAAGTAATTTGGTTTTAAGAATAATATAGTTGATCAATACATTTACCACAAATTTAAAGGGAGTAGACTTATATTTCTTGTGTTATGTATAGATGATATTCTACTAGCAAGTAATGGTATAAATCTTCTACTTGAGACCAAGAGTTTTTTCTCAAAGAATTTTGAGATGAAAGATCTTGGAGACGTTTCTTTTGTGATAGGCATCCAAATTCAACGTGATAGGACACGCGGGATATTAGGTTATCACAAAAAATCTATATCGATAAGATGCTAGATAGATGTGGCATAAAGAATTTCTCTAGAGGAGATAAGTTGAGTCTACTCCAATGTCCTAAGAAAAAAAGAGCAAATAAAAGACATTTCATATGCATCGGCGGTTGGAAGTTTGATGCATGCTCAAGTTTGTACCCGTCCAGACATAGCATATACCGTTGAGAAACTTTACAGATACTTGATCAATCTAGGGATTGATCACTGGAAGACTATTATAAAGGTAATACGATATCTACAGAAGACTACATGAAATCTGATCATTTACAACTGATCGCATACACAGATTTAGATTATTCTGGATGTATCGACAATAGAAAGTCCACTTCAGGTTACATTTTCCTGATTACACGAAGATGGTGGATTTAGTCGAGAAGTCATTATAGCTACATTGTGACAATAAGAGTTACAGTGCTCTGTTGCAATAGTGACAAGAGTTCAGCAAAGTCAAAACATATCGATAACAAGTTTCTTGTCATCGAGGATAAAGTTCGGAATCACATTGTGTCTTTTGATAGTAGTGATGCTATTTTTAACATTACAGATTTACTCATTAAAGGACTTTCACCTAAAGTCTTCTTAGAGCATATTGCTCATATGGGGATGGCTAGTCATGATGATATCCTAGTTTAGTGGAAGTGGATAATGTTATATCACAGATATTATTTTTAAGTGCACTTTATGTATATTTGTTGATTTCAATAATAAAGTGATAGCTGCTTTCTTTAAATTTCTTTTTACTTTAATTTGTGCATTTGAGTTTGTTAGCAGTTACACTCGTTGGAGTCATAAAGATAGACTCGTTGGAGTCATAAAGTGAAAACCAGTTGAAATTGTACTTTATTTGATCAAAGAACATTTTCATTACAGACATCCATATTTGATCTATGTCGTTAAGGGTTCTAAAACTTGTGATGTGGAAGATCCTACCTTGATTATACAGAAGGTAACGACCGTCATGTTCGGTAGCAACACAATTAATGGACTAGATTGTTTAGAAACACGGTTTATTGTTGGTTAAAATTTTGGTACCATAATGTTATGTATAACATCCTTCTCGTATGACTTCTTTGGTCCAAATAGGAGATTGTTAGACTTATTTGGATTAGAGTCTAAATTAATTTAGGCCTACACAAGTCTAATTAGATTTATACACCTGTCTTTAAAAGCCTATATTGTTAGACCCAATAAAGAATTGATCAAGCCTAATGGTTTGGGTCTAGACACGTTTCAATTACACTTAGCCATGAGTGTATTTAAATTAAGCTGTGAGACTCATCTATACATGTGGAACTCATGTTATCAATTAAGGGTCTAGATTTATGATGAGTTGAATTAGGATTCCTTGATACTATATATCATGGATAGGGTTCACTCTCGACCACCAACTATTATGACCTAATCTCTCTTTTGGAGGCCTCTCATCTCCTCTAAGGATCAAGAAGAGAACTTGGTGGCTGAACAGAAAAATTCTCTCCCTCAACTCTGGCATTTTCGTGATTATGCAACCTTCGGCATCCTATTCGTGATGAAATCAGGTATACCTAAACCCTCCTTCCCTTTGATTTTAATAAAGAAGCTACTGTATGTATGAGATCTTATTTGTAACAATTATTAAATCCAACACCGACCAGACACGGTCCGGTTCCGGTTCCTCCGATCTCGGAACCGGGAACCTGCGGTTCCGGAACCGAAACGCTAGTTCCAGAGTCGGGGTCGGGTCTACTAACAACTAGCAAGCTTGGGACCTACTGCAACACTGGAATGGGTTGAACTTTGAGTGGAAGGATTTGTATAGTATAGATACAGGCCAAGAAAGAGTCTAAATACAGGGCAATGGGCATCAGTACTTGCATTTTGTTTACTTTCTTTTTTTTGGTGTGAATTTATTAGTTGTCTGTCACTCAGTTAGGCAAGCAATTACAGAATAAATAAATGAAACTCAGAAATAGAGAGGGAGAAAAAGGAAAGCCCTATTCAAAGCAATGAATGCACCCAACAAACCCCAAGCCAGCCACACAATTAAGATCCTCCTCTGACCCCACAGAGTCAGGGTCTAGACTCAGGGCCTATGCTCTCTCTCACAGTTAAAACAACAAAATTATAAGGCACAACCCCAAGCCAGCCCAGACAATTAGGGATCTGCATCTGCTCCGTTCCTCCTCCTCTGACCCTACGATTCCTGGCTCTCTCTCTCTCTCTCTCTCTCTCTCTCTCACGACACCAATATCATACATCTCCAAATTGAATGCTCCAAATTGAGTTATGTAGTGATTGGATTTGATCTGCATCAGGATCGTGAAACATGTCCCACCTCATTAAGAACGTCTGAAACAGACGAAAAGATATGTTAGCAGATCACATTTTCGAGCACCACCGAGACAACTCCCCTTCTGAGGACACCACCTCTCCGAGAACTCCCACTCCGAGCGAGACATCTACAGCAATGACCTTATTGATTTTCACCTTCAATTCAGCAAGCAGGACTCCCTTAATCACAAAGTCAGTTATGTCGCCAAATTATCCCACGTTTTGAACATTGCAACAGCCCCTACTCCAGCATGGACGGTTATAAATGGCCGCAGAAACCGCTTCAATAATCATGGGCATAATCTGAGCAGTTATGATGAAAAAATTCCAATGTACAAATCTTACTGTTATGGAGATTCATAATATCTACACCTTTGGTTACAACATGCAAGGTATTTATATACTTGGGCCTCCATCAAATAGGGGGCTAGAAGATCGAACCCTAGAGAATGAACCGCTAAGAACTCATTGTAATCCCTTTAATTTAGTGGAATCTCTCTCTTGGCACCATGATTTTTCCCCTTTGCAAGTTTTTCAAGTAAATTCTCTGGTGTTTGCATTGCTCCACTTTTCCTCTCACAAATTGAGTGTAGATAAATTCTCCCGAGGAATTTACCTCTATATTTGGTACTTTCACTGAGATTTGAGTCCCTACACTCAACATCTCTCTTCCAAAACCTTCTCAAAAATTCTCTTACAGATCAACAATGACTCCACGAAAGTGAATTGCTGACGGTGCAACTTTCAAAGGCATGGCCACCTCAAACACTGGGGGCAAGACTCCCTACCAACCAGCAATTAACCGCATAACGAGGACACCGGCTCCATCTCACCACATGAACTTTCCGCCGATGTCTAACTGTCTCAACAACGAGAAGATCAACTCTTTCAGATGTTCTACGAGACGAGAGAGCAAATGAAGGAGCAGCAGCTACAATCTGATTGTGAGTAGGAAAATATGGCGCTCGACAGTGAGAACATCATCCGAGAACAAGAGGAGCTGAAACTACTCAACCAATTGCTCCAGACCCAAGTTGCAGCCCTCCAGAACAATGTTACACAGACAGAGGGCGACCCCAAAAGCAACAAATCCCCGAGTCTTCATGCCCTCGATGAGATGATCTAGGAATAGATTGTGGAGGCTAAACTGCCTCAGCACCTGATCCCAACTACTCACATCCACAACTCTTCTCTCTCCAAAGATGTCCAGGAGTGTGAATTCCCAAGGAAATTCTTAACTAACACTTTCGACAAACACTCCAGAGCGAACGAAACTGATCTAGCACAATCCCTCACTTCCTGGGTCGAAGGAATACTGCTCCTACCATGAATGTAAAGGGAACCAAATCATCCATTGTTGGGCCCTCCGAAGGTACCTGGAAGAGCTAATCTAACAGGGCTTCCTCAAAAAGTACGTCCTCACTCCCGAGGCAATTTTTAGATAGCCGAACTCGCAACCTCCTCGGGAGCAGAACCTGATCGCCCAGTACAAGCGATCGACTGACTATTCAAATTTCATTTCATACAGAGTGTACTTTCTTCTAATCTTAACCTTATGTATTGCATTTTTGGATAAATATTATTATATGCTCCTAACTTTTGCAGTGCATCCATCCATCCACACGCCCCACTGATGGGATTTCCACCACTCGGAGGCGACCGCTAGAATACCCCACTGATGGGATTTTGTAACACCCTATTCTCGAATACGTACCCGGATACGTGTCCCGATTTTTTGCTCATATTTTCCTACTTTTCACCGTATTTATTTTTCTATTATTATTATTTTTATTATTATTTGGTATCGGACCTGATGCCTTTCTTTTATACAGTGATATTACTTGATTTGACCATCCTGCTAGTTATATTTGACATGTTTCGATTTTAAATAGTAATTTTCAATATTTTGAATTTTTCTAGATTTTATGGAGTTTTTCTGAATTATTTTGCAAATCTCCTAAATTCGGTGTCGACAAGTATTGCCGATTGATTCTAAGATTTTTAATTTGCAAACATGGTTGAATTTTTGAATCTAATTTTGCAATGTTCCTCAAGATAATATTTTCTATTTTTGAAAATTTTTCTGAATTTGTCGAATTTGATCGAATAAAATAATATTATTATTTGCTTTTCTTTCTTTTCCCTTCTCCACTCTTTTTCTTATTTTTTCGATTTTCTTTTCCCTTTCCCTTTTCCCATCTTTCTCCTTTTCCATTTCCATTTCCTTTTCCTTTTCTTTTCTTTTTCTTTTTATTTTACCTTCTACTCACTTCCCCCACCTTCTTCCCACTTCTTCCCTTTTTTCATTCTTTTTCTCTTCCCTGTCTTAGCCGAACCCTCTCCCTCTCTCCCCAAAAATTCTCTTCAAATCCTCCCTCTCCCTCTCTAATTCTCACTTTCTCTCTAATTTCTCCCTCTTCCTCCCTTTCATAACCGGCTTCCAAGATCCACCCCCGACGGCTCTCCGGTCAGCGCACCACCCTGGCGGCCCCTCCCAACTCCGATACCGCTCTCACCACCTTCCTTCACTCTCTCCTTTCCTATTTCACCACCATCACCATCACCACATCCACCTCCATCTTCTTCAATTCCACCATCAAATCCACCATAACCCACAACCCCCATCACCACCATCTCCACCACCTCCACCTCAAACATCTCCACCGCCAAAACCCTCTTCATCATCACCATCAACACACCACCACCACACCCTCCCCTTCCTTCTCCACCTGGGCCCAGGCCGTGCCACTGGCTCCCCGCGGCCGCTGTCGGCACCCTCGGCCACCGGCACACCAACCGAGCCCGGCCCCACCTGGGTCGTGCCCCTTCCTCTCTTTCTCTCTCTCCCTCCTCTCCTTATCCCTCACTCTTTCTCCCTTTCTCTTGCTCTTCTCCTCTCTCTGTGGTCTAGTTCTGAATCTCTCTATTTTTTCTCTCTCATGCCTTCTCTCTTTGTCTCTCTCTCTCTCCCCCCTTCTTTCTCTCCTCTCTTTCTTTCTATAGTTGTTTCCCCTCTCTCTCCTCTCCCTCCCCTCTCTTTCTCTCTCTCTTTGGGCGCGAGCGTGTTGACTCTTTTGGTGTTCCCCGAATCGTGCATCGTACCCGTGCCATAAGCGAGTACCATTTTTTCATATTGGCGTGTATCATTATTTGCATGTGATTCAAGTATTTGTACTTGTGGGTTTTTGTATATTGGTGGGCGATGTTGTATTGAGTAGTATATGTTGTATTTGTGTGGGCACTTGTTGTTTCTGCTGTAGGCGATGCTTGTATCTCTGTGAGCGTGTATTTGTATATGTGGATTAATACTTGTAATAAGTGTAGACTATACTTGTATATGTACATGTGTTGGTACTAACGTTTATGCAGGTACTCCAGCTTTCAGGCTTAGCCCTTGGAAGCTATCCAATAGTCGTTGGACTTATACCCTCTGGGTTTCGTAATAGCTCTACTTGTTATTTATATGCATGTTTTGTGCTAACGCTTTTATAGGTTGCAGATATTTCAGCCACAGCTCTTGGACCGAGCTATCCAATAGACTTATGCCTTGTACCCTCTGGTTTCCTGGTAGCTCTGCCGCGAGGATAACCGCTCTGTGAAAAATATACCTAGAGGGGGGTGAATAGGTCTAATGCTAATTTAATAACAAATGATATGGAATTAAAGCTTTTACACTAACACAAAATGTATAACTAAGAGTGAGTCTGAATTTCCGGTGAAGGGCTCTGAAACTTCTCCCCACGATTCCTCTAAATTATGAGTTGAAGTGCTTCAATAGCTCTCTTGGTTGAATACTAGTATGAGCACACAAACAATATCTAGCATGTATGAATATGAGCAATAACGACAATGCAAGATATAAAGAGAGTTGAGAGATAGAGAGATCCAAACACAAACACAAGGATATGTTTCGAGGTTCGAGCCACTGCTCTATGTCCCCGCCTTCATACAAAAGGATTTTCACTATGCACTAAGGATCTTTCACAAAGGGGTCTCCATCGAGAAATTATAACAATACAAATAAGAGTACACAACTCCAACTCTCTCACACCTCTACACAAGAGGGTAGGCACAAAGCCAAGCAAAAAAAAAGCTTACAACTTAGTGATCTCAAATATCACAAACAATACTTGGTGATCTCAAAAGACCACAAACAAAACACCTCTCACAATATAAGATCGTAGAAGACAGATTTGCAATGAAAGCTCAAGTATGTGAGTGCACAAAGTCTATGGAAAAGAAACACAAAGAGAAAACACTTGGGAAAACTCTAAAATAATATAGAAATTTAGAACAAGAAACTAGAACCCAAAACTTGTATTCTTTTGATTTTTCAAAACTTTGAAATAAATAAAGAGAGAATTTGAAGCTTTAAAACTTATTTTAAAAACTTGCTGAAATCTCAGTTGAAGTGGGAAAAATTAGCTCTTAAAAATCTTGCCAAATACTGGCCAAATAAACCCAATTTATAGGGGTTCAGAAAACTAGTCGTTGGGTCTCAGATCAGGTCAAAAATGACTTGTCGGTCAACCGCTCGGTCGAACGGCCAACGGTCAGATTTCTGACCGTTGGGGTTACTAGTTGACCGTCCCTAGGCACAAAGAATAAAATTCTGTCAGTCGACTGCTCGGTCAATCGGCACCCAACAGTAAGTTGAGTAAGCCAGTCGGTCGACCGATCCTTGCTACGGTCGACCGGCCAGTCGACTGAGCAAGGCTTTAGGCTCGTGCATGTTTCTTGTGCATGTCGATTAACCGTCCGGTCGACCGAGCCATGATTCGGTCGACTGGTTGGTCGGCTGAAAGCAGCCCAAACCCAATTTATTAAGATGTTTTAGTTCTATGCATATATATTGATGGCAAACTCTAAATACCAAATGAATATGCAATATAAGCTCTAGATGCCAAATGATAAAAATATATATTCAATGTGATTGCTAGCTAGATACCAAATAAAAAGTATGCCAATACAATCGCTAGCTAGATACCAATATATCAAAATAAAAACATGATATCAAAAACTAGATATCAAAACAAAAACAAAATATATGCATAGTGTTGGAGGAGAGATGATATTAAAGGAGGTGATGTCATGCCAAGTGCCGTCGAAGATCGCCAAGGAAGTCGACGATGAGAGGCAAAGGGACAGCAGCAGAAAATAGCAGCAGCAACAGAAGACAGGAGGGTCGGTCGACCGGCCCGGTCGACTGACGTGCACAGCATGCACAGAGATTTGGGCGGTCGACCGGCCCGGTCGACCGAAGTGCTCTGACTGCAGGACCAAACTCTCGGGTTTTCTGGGTCGACCGGCCGGTCGACCAGAACAAACTGACTGTAATCAACCCAACTCTCAGATTTTCTAGGTCGACCGCCGGGTCGACCGGAAGAAGGGTCGGTCGACCGTCCCGGTCGACCGACAGTCGGGTTTTGGGTGAAATCTGCTGATCCGCTGATGTGGGGTATTTAAGCCTAAAGTGATTCTAGGGTTTAGGAATCTCTGCGAAAAGAGGATTAGCCCTAAGTTCTCTTGCATTCAAAGAGACTTAGAGCCATTGTAATCATCTTCCTAATATAAATCTCTCCATTGATTGCCCCGAGGACGTAGGCATTGAGGCCGAACCTCGTTAAATCTCGTCTTTGTGATTTGTGTGTTCTTCGTGTGATTGTTTTGGGTTTGTTCTTGTGCTGGAGATCTGTTGGATCCTCTATTGTTTGGTTGTTGTGATTGGATAGCGCCCGCACAACAAGTGGTATCAGAGCATCCGGGTTGCACTTGGGATTTCTGAGGATTCGAAGGGCTCGAGATCGGATCCGGTGGAGATCGTGTGTCGATCTCAGATCTGAGGTATTGGGTGTTCGAGGAGATCGTGTGTCGATCTCAGAAGGACTCAAGGAGGGCTCGTTGAATCCGTGGTGGAGTAGATCTGGTGAGAAACTCGATCTAGGGTTTCGTGGGACAGGTAAAAATCATATTTTTATCTGTGTATAGATCTATTCAAAGGTAGTTGATCTTCCGCGTAGATAGAGGATCAGGGAAATCTCAATGGCAGAAGTAACTGCATCTGTTAAGGCAATGAACAATCACCCAAGGATTGAAGTTGTTAAGTTTAATGGGACTAACAATTTTGGTATGTGGAGATGCGAGGTTATGGATGCGCTGAATGCATCAAACCTAGAAGACACTCTCCTATTGACGAAGAAGAAGAACACTATCACTGATGAAGAATGGGCGAAGATGAACACATCGGCATGTGGCTTGATACGGTCATGCTTGTCACAAGACATAAAATACCTTGTGCAACATGAGACGTCAGTGAAGAAACTGTGGGAAACCCTTAAAAGAAGTACCTGACGAAGTGTGTAGAGTCCAGGTTGCAGCTTAAGAGTAAGCTGTATCAGTTTCGGATGAAGAAGGGGAGCACAGTAAATGAGCACATCAACCGATATACGAAGCTTCTTACAGATCTGCTAAATGTGGATGTCACGGTAGATGAGGAAGATAAGGCGGTCATCTTTCTGAATTCACTTCCTGCAGAGGAGTACGAGACATTCACACTGACCTTCATTAATGGAAGGCAGAGCTTGGATTATGATGAGGTGTCGTCTGCACTGATGAGTTATGAGACAAGGAAGAAGGAGAGGCATCCTTCTCAGTCAGGGTCATCGGCGGAGGCATTGGAAGTAAGAGGCAGAGGTTCATCAAGGAAGGGAAAGGAGATTAGAGGAAGATCGAAATCCAGGCCGGTTTTCAGAAATCTGAAGAGGAATCAGTGTGCCTTGTGCAAGGAACTAGGACACTGGAAAGCAGAATGCCCTAAGGCCAAAGATAAGAAGGTGGAGTCAAAGACCGAGGCGAATCTCACACAGGCGGATGGATCGGATGATGACTCTTCAGTGTTCTCTCTCTCGGTTACTACACCTACTATTAGTAACTCAGATAGTGCTGAGTGGATCTTGGATAGCGGAGCCACCTATCATGTGTGCCCGAACAGGGCCTGGTTTTCTAGCTTTGAGAAGCTGGATGGATGTTACACGGTTATGGGGGATGACCATCCGTGTAATATAGAAGGGATGGGTACAGTTCGCATCAAGATGGATGATGGGATAGTTCGAGAGTTGAAGGAGGTGAGGTATGTACCTCATCTAAAAAGGAATCTTATCTCAGTTGGCACTTTGGAAGCATCGGGCATGGTGATATCTGTTCGAGATGGCGATCTCAGGATGATCAAGGGCTCGATGGTGGTGATGAAGGGCGTCCGCCGAGAAAATCTCTACTACTTGAAGGGTAGTACGATTACAAATCAGGTGGAGACTTTGAGTTCTTCAGATGTTGGTGGCCCGGAAGTTTGGCAGGGAAAGGTCGGACAGGAAGAAGAAAAGTCTTTGCGAGCTCCTGCAAAGAAGGAAATGGAAGGTGCTGCTACCTGCAAGTTAGAAGGTGGACACAGCATTCTGGACAAGAAGAAGGTGAGATTCAGCACCAGTACTCATCAAAATGAAGGTCTTCTTGATTGTGTTCACATGAGCGTATGGGGACCTGCTAAGACGGCATCGCTTGGAGGTCACAGGTACTTTGTCTCGTTTATTGATGGTTCATCTAGGCAGGTTTGATATATCCGATGAGACAAAGGGGAGAAGCCCTAGATGTGTTGATGAAGTGGAGAGGAAGAATGGAGAGGCAGATAGGTAGGAAGATAAAGGAGCTTCATATTGGTAATGTTGGAAAGGACATGTACCAGTTCCTTCAATTTGGCCAGAACACAGGGATTGCAACTTACTTCACAACAGGTACAGATGGGTTGGCTAAAGATGTAGTCCGTTCCTTGCTGGAGGAGGTTCGGCGGTTGTTGTCTAATGCAGGATTAGACAAGTCGTTTTGGGCTGAGGCGACTGAGTATGCTAGCCATCTCATGAACAGATCGACTGCAATTGGAGGTAGAGCTCCACTGAATATTTGGTCTGGAGAAGCTGCTCAAGGTCATGGTGTGCTGCGGGAGTTTGGAAGTCCGGCCTACTTCAGTGCCAAGAATGGCAAGGTGAATCCGCGGGCAAAGAGGTTTGTCTACTTGGGTGTCAAAAAGGAACAGGTACAGGTTGTGGGACCCCGAAGACAAGAAGATCGTGATGAGCAGGCATGTCACATTTGGAGAGACTTCAGTGTTGAAGTCCACTGTCTCTCAGCAGGTGGAGAGGACGGAGACCAAGGAAGGATTGCAGCGGGTGGAGGTTGATGCTACTCCATCATCTCCAGTTGGTTCGGCATCAAAGGATACTTCAGCGGAGGTGACACCGGGTGGAATTCGTGATACCAATGGTGATGCTGAACAGGTTGACGACATTGTTGAGGATGTCGAGTTATTTGCAGCCATTGGAACTAAGGTGAAGCCACGCTTGTGGAGAAAGAAGCATGAATCTCAAGCTTGTGGTTGTGACAAGCTGAAGTTGAAGGCCGTTGCTCTCCATGATGGTCGGGAAGAGGTTCATATGACTCAGTCAGACAGGTTCGCTGCTGCAAATAGAGGTACCATTGTTTGAGCTTGTTGAAGCTCATTTTAATGAACTACGGTTGGCTTGATCCTTTTGGGCAAAGGTACGTAGGCAGCCGTAAAGGCGCAGCCATTTGGTGATGCAACTCTTATGAAGCTATTTGGGTTCTCGAGATGTTATTTTGGATCTTCACGTAGAGGTGAAGAGTTGTGGCCTATTGAAGCTTCAAGTAGAAATGGAGAGACTTCACGTAGTGGTGAAGAGACTTCATGTAGAGGTGAAGTGGTGTGGCCAGTTGGATCTCACGTAATGGTGAGATGGTGTGATCTCGATGAACAGGTTTATCTTCCGGTTAGAAGATGTTGAGCTTGCATAAGGAGTGGTGTGCATCCAGTTGAAGCCGATGATGTTTGGTGTGTTCTACGCAGACTTGGTTGGACCGTCAGTGGAAGACAGGAAGACTAGATAGAGCTGGTCAGTGGAGAGTCAGTGTTGGCTCATAAGGAAGTCTTCATGAGGTCGTGAAGTTGCGGAGAGGGAGCCACGGTTAGTGATCGGCAGGTATGGAAATTCTCCTAAGGTGAAGTGAAGGGAAGGCATGTGCGATGTTTTCTAGAATAGATGAGCCAAAGATTTCAAGCCGAGATCGTGTGTCGATTTCGACCGTGCGCGCAAGCCGAGATCGTGTGTCGATTTCGCCGAGATCGTGTGTCGATTTCGCCAGGTGATGGACTGGGGTTCGTTGGAGTTCGGCTCAGATTTGAAAATCTTCGCCGAGGTGGAGAATTGTTGGAGGAGAGAGGATATTAAAGGAGGTGATGTCATGCCAAGTGCCGTCGAAGATCGCCAAGGAAGTCGACGATGAGAGGCAAAGGGACAGCAGCAGAAAATAGCAGCAGCAACAGAAGACAGGAGGGTCGGTCGACCAGCCCGGTCGACTGACGTGCACAGCATGCACAGAGATTTGGGCGGTCGACCGGCCCGGTCGACCGAAGTGCTCTGACTGCAGGACCAAACTCTCGGGTTTTCTGGGTCGACCGGCCGGTCGACTGGAACAGACTGACTGTAATCAACCCAACTCTCAGATTTTCTGGGTCGACCGCCGGTCGACCGGAAGAAGGGTCGGTCGACCGTCCCGGTCGACCGACAGTCGGGTTTTGGGTGAAATCTGCTGATCCGCTGATGTGGGGTATTTAAGCCAAAAGTGATTCTAGGGTTTAGGAATCTCTGCGAAAAGAGGATTAGCCCTAAGTTCTCTTGCATTCAAAGAGACTTAGAGCCATTGTAATCATCTTCCTAATATAAATCTCTCCATTGATTGCCCCGAGGACGTAGGCATTGAGGCCGAACCTCGTTAAATCTCGTCTTTGTGATTTGTGTGTTCTTCGTGTGATTGTTTTGGGTTTGTTCTTGTGCTGGAGATCTGTTGGATCCTCTATTGTTTGGTTGTTGTGATTGGATAGCGCCCGCACAACGGGGCTCCATCCCAAAGACTAGCCTTTTAGGTGGAGTTGCCCAAATCCTTATAAACCCAAGACCATCCCCACGTCTAGCCGATGTGGGACTATTTGTTCGACCTAAATCCCAACAATCCCCCCTCGAACAAAGAGTCTCCCTGCAAGCAAGCTCAACTATCTTCGCACCGTCCCTGCAAGCTCAACTATCTTCGCACCGGAAGATCAAATGCTCCATCGAGATCCAACTCTTCACTGCGTGAGGTGACGGCACGCCTTATGTGAAGTACCAACTGCAGTCTGTCACTCCTCTACGAGGACCACTGCCAAATTTCTCGAGAGCCAGACATTAGCTTCACAGGGGCACCGGAAGATCAAATGCTCCATCGAGATCCAATTCTTCACTGCGTGGGCGATCAGCACGCCTTATGTGAAGTACCAACTGCAGTTCGGTCACTCCTCTACGAGCACCACGGTCACTCCTCTACGAGCACCACTGCCAAATTTCTCGAGAGTCAAACAGCTTCACAGGGGCCTATTGCGCTTTTTTGCGCCAGTGGGGTGGGCAGGCCCTATTGCGCTTTTGCGCATTGGGGGGTCTATACACTGTCGAAGAACATCACCCACACACACGACTAAGTTCGGGGCATGGCTCTGATACCACTTGAAGGACCCGGGGCTCCATCCCAAAAGACTAGCCTTTTAGGTGGAGTTACCCAAATCCTTATAAACCCAAGACCATCCCCACGTCTAGCCGATGTGGGACTATTTGTTCGACCTAAATCCCAACACATAGAACTAAAACATCATACATATATAAACTAATTTTTCTCCCTCTTTTTATCAATCATCAATAAAGGGCAAAAGACCAATTAAAAACATATATCAATTGGAAAAAAAAAAAACAAAAAAATATTTGATACAAAAAAAAATACCAATTGAGAAACAACATGGATATCATATAAAATACCAATTAAAAAATAATCCATGAAATTAGTCTTTTTAAATTCTAAACTATTTTACGAAATATAAGCATTTTCTAAAAACAAAACATTTTTCTCAAAAAGTGTGGGAGTAAGATACCAATTGAAAATAAAATCAAGAAATTTTCTCCTCCTTTTTGAAACACCAACAAAACAAATGCATAAACTTGTTAAAGATACCAATTAACATTTAGAATTAAATCAAGCTTAGCATAAAATAATTTGTGTCATAAAAAACACACGCGCGTATATATATACATTGTTAGTCTAGCGCGCGTGCGCGCGCACACACACACACACATGGGCGGACCCATTAGTGGGCTGGGCCGGGCTACAGCCCGGCCCATTTTTTTATATATCGGCGTAAACTTAATTTTTATTTTTGTTCCTTTTTATATATTGTGTTAGACCCCTTTCTATATTAGTTTTTTTTTAGCAAATTTATTCCTAGTTCCACTCTTGATTTAGTGGAGAATACTGTTTTATTCTTTTGATAAATTCATATAATTCATAAGTATATGTTATAAAAAATTGCAGCCCACTCCAAAAAAATTTTCTGGTTCCGCCCCTGCACACGCATATGTATGCATGATCAGAGCAATTGAAATATGATACCAATTAAGTTATGATGCATACATATATAAGAAAACATGAGTATACAAAAATAAAATATTATTGAAATCATGTATAACTCAGAACATCCACCCTATCATGCACAAGTTTAAAAAATAAAGTCATTAAAGAGCATACAAGGCATGGTCACCCAACTAACCGTCCTTATAGGGTAGAAGTATTCAAAAATGAGGTTTGAAAATAATATGGTATAGGTTGAAAACTCTACCAATTAAAGAATAAAGACTAGTTTAAAAGTAATTTTGAAAATTAGTATGAAATCCTTTAAGAAAAGAATTATATCACAAAAAATATACTAAATACACAATAATTATCACTCAAAAATCAATGAAGCACTTATAAGCTCATGAATAAAAAATCTTGAGTAAATAAAAGATATATCGAGTATACAAGAATCATGTAAGAAACATATACATGGACATAAATCAATGAAGCTCACTCTCATCAAAACACATGAAAATTCTTTTTCATGAACATGAAACTATAAAAACATGAAAAATTCTATTTTCATCAAAAACTAAACAATCTTCAAGGCATATGTATGTTTTATCAAAACTAAAGCATACATATTTATCCAAATATGAATTGAGTCCATAAAAGATTATATGGCATATAAAGCAAGTGACTCAAGGATAGAACATGTTTATCATATAGTTTTTAACAAAATTTACATATAAATGAAACTAAACACATTTTTAAGAAAACATGAACAAGATTGATGTAAAAACAAATAAATGAGTACAAGTATAAATGTAAGAATTATCAAAACTAGGTCCTACAAGAGCATGTAATGAGTATACAAGAACAATAAAGCATGTGAACATAAGAATCAAGTGTAGCTCATTAATTATATAAGTATAAGCACAAGTTTTAATAAATTTAAGCATGTAATCAAAACATGATAAGTATAAAAACACCAAAACATGATTGTGAACCAAATGTGATTATTAGTCTAAATGCAAGTGTTATCAACACTAGGATATACACAATAGCTAAACAATAATTGAGAATACAAAAATATAAATGCATATAAACATGGGTGTATCTCAAAGACTATATATATATATATATATATATATATATATATATATATATATATATATATATATATATCACAAGTCTAATAAATATTGCATTTAATTCTAATGAGCATAAAAACCAAGAACATCCTAAAACATTTAATTTAAAAAGCATGTAAACTTGGATATGATATGCTAAAAAATATTCACTTAAAAGCATATAAATATAAACAAAACATGAAGAATAAAAATGATATAAAAATTTAGAACAAGAAACTAGAATCTCAAAACTTGTTTTCTTTTGATTTTTCTAAAACTTTGAAACAAATAAAGATAGAGAATTTGAAGCTCAAAAACTTGTTTTTAAAACTTGCTAAAAACTCAGTTGAAGTAGGGAAAAATTAACTCTTGAAAATCTTGCCAAAAACTAGCCAAATGAACCCAAATTATAGGGGTTTAGAATACTAGCCGTTGGAGCTTAGATCAGGTCAAAAATGACATGTCGGTCAATCGGCCGGTCGATTGGCCAACGGTCAGATTTCTGACCGTTGGGGTTACCAGTGAACCGCCCCTAGGCACAGAGAATAAAAATTCTCTGTCGGCCGACCCGCTCGGTCGACCGGCACCCAACAGAAAGTTGGGTAAGCTAGTCGGTCGACCGGTCGATCGACCACTCCTTACTACGGTCGACCGGTCGGTCAACTGAGCCAAGGCTGTAGGCTCGTGCATGTTTCTTGTGCACGTCGATTGACCGCCCGGTCGACCGAGCCATGCTTCGATCTACCGGTCGGTCGGCCGAAAGCAGCCCAAAACCCAATTTATTAAGGGTTTAAAAACCAAGTTCAAAAACTTATAAAAATTCCAATAAATCCTTATAAATTTCACAAAAATAAGTTCATGTAAATAAATTGAAGTACAAATATGTGTGATCAAAAATTAATACATAAATGTGAACTATTTTTGAGGTATATAAATTAAAGCTTAAAACAACACCGGTAATTTCCAAAATTCAACTTCTAAATGAAAATCCGATTTTTCTACAAACTTGTATAAATACAAAAACAAGATATTAAAATAAATTTGAAGCATAATGTGTATGGATAGAATCCAATACACATAATAAATGATATATACTTATTTTTGTCCATAAATACCAAAATAAGTTTTGATAAAACAAAACTTTAAACACATGAACTAAACTCATCAAAATAAGCTTTTCTAAATACATGAAGTATGAATGCATATAAATGAAATCCAATACACATATAAACCATTTAAACTTGTTTTGATGAAATCTATTCATAAAACCAATATATGTATACTTGATAAATCGAAACTCAAAATGTATACATGTTAAACCGAAACACAAAACTCAAAACTTGTTTTTATGAGTTTTGTGTAAACCAAGTAAACATAAATTTTGAAACTAAAATGGTTAAGTCGAAAACCAAAAACTATAAACTTGTGTGTTTGTGTATATACTTGAGCAATTCAAAACTATTCTATCCTTACACAAGATCTAAACTATACAGCTAAACAAAAATAGATACAAGTCTTCTTGTAGACCTTCTTCTTCAAGACAACTCGATCCAAACCCGATCCAAAGAGCTGAACTCCTCTCGAGTACTTGATGTGATCTTGACGTGCGAGCTCTTGAATCAACACACGTGATACCTTCGAATCTTGACTTCGGGTCCTTTGTTGAAGCTAAACACTAATAACGATTTTGACTTATATCTGAAACTTAATAAGCGCAAGATCATTTGTGCTATAACTATATGAGTAAATCATCATCAAAACTAGAGTGATGAGCCTTTGGGCCAACACTCTGCCACTATCCAATAGACTTATGCCTTATACCCTTTGGGTTGATTGATAGCTCTGTCCGGAGGTTCCACTATTCAGTCTCTGGGCTTAACCGCTTTGCGATTTTATACTTCAGTCTTCGAACTTAAATCTCTGAGTTTCTATAATAGCTCCGCCGGGAGGCGAGCTTGGCGCTCAACGCTTTATAGCTAAAGTCGTTCGAGCGTAGCTTCACTGTTTGTGTAGCCGAGCGTTCATACACCGCTTCGCCGCATACGTTTAGCTTCGCCGCGAGCGTGACTTCATCACGTGTTAGCAGATCGTTCATACGTCGCTTCACCGTGTGCGTCTAACTTTGACGTGTGCGTTAGCCTGACATTCATACGTCTTCTTCGCCTTGAGCATAGCCTCGTGTCAAACGCGTTAGCATCTAGCGCTGCACGCTAGCTCCGTCAGGAGTCAAGCTCCGCCGTGTGCCGAGCATATGCTGACACGATCTAGCTTGCTCCAACTTAACTAGCCTCGCCCGGATAATTAATTAATAGTTTAACTAATAATTGTTATTAATATGATTGTGAAGAGTTTGAAATGCTTGCTTATACTATTTTCTTATACCATGTCACATTACATGCCACTCACATGATGTTTGACCATTGTACTTACATGTATTGTTGTACTTCATCGATACGATAACACGATACTCGGTATCTCATCACCTACACTGACCTGATAGATTAGTTACTTAGCACCTGCGACCTTCATTCATATCATGTATTTGGCTTGGACTTCACAATTCACTCGTACTATGACATCTGACTGGTTAAAATTGACACCTGCTATCTTGTTATAATTACAGTGATTTTGTACTTCTGAACTCATGTATCCTTTGCTCATGTTCTCCTGAGCTCATTTATCCTATACTCTTGTACTTCTGAACCCCGTATCATGTACTCATGTATCTCCTGTGCTCTTGTACCTCTTGTACTCCTATTGGTTGTAATTATATATATAATAAAATAATTAGACAACTTACACTGAGATAGGAAAAACTGATGGATATCGGGGTATGATATCGTGTTTATAGTGGTCATGGTACTGAAGAGTCGTGTTTGCTGCAATAAATCTCATCTGAAGTGTCGTCATGGGCGTAATATAAGTCCCAGAAGTAGTAGCCAGATCTCATAGGTTGTTATCTCGCGCAGAGGCGGGACCCACTATAAATATGATTTCATCAATCTCCATCAGTTTCCAATAACAACGTGTCTTGCTCATATATGAATGTATGTGTGTTGTGACATCAGAACACATACCTAGATATATGGGTTAGACGAGTAATAATCATAATAAGATACTAATATAATAATCCATCGGTGTTTTATCGAATTTCATGTCATCTTACAATTCGAGTTATATACACTCAGATTATGGAGACATGAGGTATAAGGTGTGTATATATATGTATATATGTATGTGTGAGGGTTTCCTTATTTGGATTATCCCCTCAATGTACTAATCTCATGCATCCAGAAACTGAGCTTGTATAGTTAATTTTGTCCGCATTTATATTTATCGAATTTTGTATTTATCGAATCTGCGTTTGTTGGATTTTTTTATTCAGATTTATCGATATAGATTATTATTACTACTAATATTATTATTTATACTATTATTAATATCTTGCTCGTCACTTATGTAATACTATGCTTGTGCTTCTATATTAACCCCCTGACTTGCCCTCATGATTTGCTCACTTCCTGGTTTACACTACCTGCCTCTTGTAAGATATTATACCTGAGTTACCTTATTACCTCCTGATTTGCTTACTCCTAATTTTATACGGATCTTTTTAGTTATCATTTATAATTATTGTTTCTTGCTTGTCTGCACGACTTGAGTAAACGATACACTTCACGGTACGTGTTTTTGTTGTTCTCTTATTCCGTTATTTTGAGAGCAACTCGGGTTGTATGCACTTAATCGATGGAGACATGAGGTATAAAGTATATATATGAGAGATTTCTTATTTGGATTATCTCCTTAACATACTAATCTCATGAATCCGTTAATTGAGCTCGTACAACTTGTTTTGTTACATCTATATGTAGCACATTACTTGATGCCCCATTATATGTTCATGTGTGTATGCTCACGATACGGTTTTCAATACATGTTTTTCGAGTCAGTTTTATCGATACACACAGTGTTCTAAAAATCGATTCATTATTCGTGCAATCCAACGCTGAATAATGATTAATCAGATTAATCAGAGATTAATCAAAATTGAATATTTCAATATATTTAATTATATTTATACGCAACTATATATAAATATATACAGTTAATTGTTGAAAATGCCTAAATATTATACAAGACAATATCTAGATGTGAAGTTACAAAACATGATATGATGAACATCAAGACAGTATGAATAAATAGTAAAAAAAAGAAGTAAGAGAACTTATCTCTTCGCATTAGTAATCCAAAATTTCAAATTTTGCAACATAAATATAAATCAAAGAACTTATCTGCAAAATAAATAAATAAAAAAATTAGTCAATTTATCAATTAAAATAATGAGATTTAAAGAATTATGGAGAAAGATCATAAATAAGTTAATTTGAAAAACAATCAAAAATAGTTAATATACAATAATAAAATATTATAATTCATCTATTATTTAATAAATAACAGATTAATCGGGCGTTTAATCGTTTTGGACCCGATTAAGCGCCTAATTAATCATTTTGGTCCCATTAAGCACCAGAGCGCATAATCAGAGCGTTGAATGTAATATTACACGGGTTGCAATGATTAAGATTAATCTGCCCATTAATCTGATTTTTAGAACACTAAATACACGTGTGTTTGCTTGTGCACGTCACTTGTCTTCATTTTACGTACTCGTTGGGTTGCCTTTTGACAATCCCTGAACCTACATGTCTAGATCTCAGAGCTTGGAACTCGTGCTCTTTCGTTACTGATCAGAGTTGCACAGTGGATCAGCGAAAAACCATCGGTAGACCTTTTCTTCCAGCCTCTCTTGCTCAGCTCTTGAGATCTCTTGTTTTAACTCGTGAGCACTTTTGTAATATTCATACTTGTATATGTCCTAGTAAATCATATTTTTGCGCTTATCAGTAATGTATATTCTTGTAATATTGAATCACGCTCTGTAATAACAATACACTTGTACTATTTTATTAGAATGTATATTACCATTGTACTTTCGTACTCTGATTCCTGCCTATACTGATACTTAGCGTATATATATAAGGGTATTTTCGTACTACATATATACGCGTAATAACGTCTCTGTAGCTGCAGAATCGAGACGTTACAGGATGGTATTAGAGTCTAGGCTCGCACATCTTCAGTACAACCAGTTGGTAGATTAATGTGATACTAATTTACAACTGAAGCGCATGAGTCTTGATATACATTCCAACTGCAAGAGATCTAAAACAACCAACGTCATTGATTTTTACCTTCAATTCAGCAAGCCAGACTCCCTTAATTCACAGAATCGGTTACACCGCCAGATCATCCCACGTTTTGAGCATTGCAACAGCTCCTACTCCAACACGGACAGTTATAAATGACATCAAAAATCGTTCCAACAATCACGGGCAATACCCAAGCAATTATGATAAAGAAATCCCAACATGTAAATCTTGTTGTTATGGAGATTCGTAATATCCACACTTTTGATTACAACATGTAAGATATTTATACACTTACACCTCCATCAAGTAGAAAGGCAAGAAAAGCAAACCCTAGAGAATGAACATGTAATACGGCTGAGAACTTATATTCCCTTTGATTTAGTAAATATCTCTCTTGACACTGTGATTTTTCTCCTTTTGCAGGTTTTCACGTAAATTCTCTGGTGTTTGTATTGCTCCACATTTTCTATCTAACAAATGGAGTGTAGATAAATTTCTCAAGAAATTTACCTGTACAAAATATATATACCCACAAGGAATATATAACACAGAGCTAAAACAACAACAAAATTATAAGGCACTTTTGGGTTGATCAATGATGAGAGAAGCAAAACAATGGTGAAGGTTTACAAAAAACTAAGACAATGAAACAATAAGACACATTTTAAAAGAATCTGAAGTTTTTATTCATAAGAATTGGTAGCATATATCAGCAGAACCACCAGCATCAAGCAGCAGCAGCAGCAGCAAAAACATCAATGGCATCTCTCTCTCTCTCTCTCTCTCTCTCTCTCTCTCTCTCTCTCTCTCTCATACGCGCGCGCGCATCCACCAAGATATCCAACCAATGGCTTTTCCAATACTTTGTATATAGTACATATACATGGAGTAATAAATATCAACAGCCATCTTTATCTCTCTTTTACAACCACCACCCCCCCCCCCCCCCCCCCCCCCACCCACCCACCACAAAAAAAAAAAACCCCCAAAACACACACACAATGTAACTACAAAGGCTAAACTAATTTTACAAATTCAAGCTTCTCTCTGAACCAGATGAGAATGGTGGGTTGGGTATATATAAGAAAACAAGGGTATTATCCTCTTAAGGCTAAATCTGCAAATGAGGGGAAAATGGTGGAAAAGAAGAGGCCATGCTAGAACAAAAAAAAGAATAAATTAAGATGAAAACAAGAAGATAAATGGGGATGGGAAGGGGAAAAAATGGGGCTCTATTCTCCACCCCCCTGTTTTTTTGCTTCTCTGCTTTAAATGAAATGGATTATTATGCAGGCTGGTTTATGGTGAGAACTGACAATTGAATGAATCTGGGGATGAAGAAGGTACTTGGGGTTTGCAACAAATATTTGATAGAACCAATCTTCGCTTCCGTTTGTATGAATCATCAGAGGCCGTAGTGCCTCACCGAGTATTCTAACACCTGTTGGCTTGGGCAAATAATCTCCTTCACCCTTGTTCCATTCTTGTAGATCTTGAATGTCGGCACAATCCTCACGTTCTCGGCCTTGGCAACAGCTGCGCTTCCGTTCACATCCACCTATAGTTAGCACAAAAGAGTAAGTTCAATTGTAAATTGAGCATAAATTCACTAGAAGGATTGGCTTGACGCAACAAGGTCCATGAGCTCACCTTAAGAAAATTGAGAGATGGGTACCTAGTACAAAGTGTATCGACAAATGGGCTTATTTGCGCACAATGCTTGTTTGACGCAGCCATGAAATAAACAACTGAAACTCCTGAATAGGATCATAAATTTAATCATCAATCATGTGATTCATAGGCAAAGCACATAGAACACGATGGACAGAATTTTTCTCTTCCTTCTAATAATTAACACATTGAATAGATGATGGAGAGAAGGGAGACCCCATTCAACTTAAAACAATAACCAGTATTGATTTCTTAGTTGACAACAACAAGAACACTGAACAACTATTAACAACAAATAGAATTAAAACCAGTTGACAGAAATCTGAGCGACTATTAACAACATGAAACTCACCTGTTAGAGATACTGCTGCTTGGAACTGTTCAACACCAGTAATCTCCTCAACCTCTCCGCCAAACTTCAGATTAGAGATTTCCTCTCCTCGTGAAGTTTTTAATGCAACTTCAGCATGGAATAAGTTCTCAGCCACCTCCTTGTCATCTGGAAGCTCCTTCCTCAGTACATCATAATCTCGCACTGCTTCAGCCCATCGCTCAAGCTAAGATACAGAAAGAATATGAAATGATTGATCCAAACTACTTGGAAGCACTTGAGATGAGAGCAATTTGCAAGATTGAAAAAAACAAACCTTGACATAAGAGACTGCACGTCTCAAAAGAGCCTTGACATGACTGGGATGAATCCTGAGGGCTTCATTGCAGTCCTCAATCGATCTCTCCCACTGTTCAAGCTTGATCGGCAAACTGCTCTGTTACAATAGAGCACTGGATTCGAAGGATCATACCTGAGCCCTTCTCCATACGCTGTTGAGGCCTCCGCAAAATTCCCAGACTTAAATAGCTCATTGCCATGGGAACGGGCTCTCGCTACTGACTTCACAGTGTTAAGCATTGTTGTCACTTCTCTGTTTCTTTTATCTATTTGTCTTGCCTTCTCTGCAGCTGCAACTGCACTCTCAAACCTGTGAAATCATCAACCATTCACCCTATCCTCATTCATCTGATATGTTTGAATACTATCCTGTGGGGTTCGAAATCTATGAGCTCACTACTCACTTCCCAGGGCCATTTCAACTTGAGCTTGGACAATGTACAAATAGGAATCTGAGACATACCAAAGAACTTAGATGGTGAGCAAGATGGGGATGAGTTCAAGTTCTTGGGTAGGCTTGACAGAGTTAAGTCAGCTTCATCTATCCGATGGAGCCGCAGAAGTGCTTCAGCTCTCAATGCAATGAGCTGCAAATTGCACCTCGCTTAAAACCCCTACATCCCCATGTTCCATCTAATAACCACAGGAAAGAAAATAGCAAAGTTAGGAGTTTTACCAAAGGACAAGAGTCAGCTCCTGCCACAATTGCAGCATCAGCCTCCCTCAATGCACTCTTCCAATCTCCAATCTTCCGCAATTCAGCACATCTCCCCAAATGCCTCTCCACTGCTTGCAGCTTCTGCAACTCAAAAGGATCAGGCTGTTGAGCAGCCAAACGAAGGTGTTTCTGTGCACTCTCAACCTGCCCTAACCTGTAATCAGATATTGTTTACACAATGCAACATGGAAATCTTACTGCATGTCAAAGGCCAACACTGTTTCAAGACTGCCTACCTCATTCTTACTAGAGAGCAAGAAATAAGTTTGGCTAGCAACCACTATAGCTTACTTAGAAGAATCAGGGATTAATGTCAACCAGATGCAAATTACACAGGTTAATTATTTATTTCAATCTTGCTGTTTGGATTCAAGGAAGCGGGCGGAAGTGAGGAAGTGGGGAAGTGTCATTTCCCACTTCTGCTATCCATCCAAACACCTTTAAAGGAAAATAAGGAAACCTTTTTTCCTTTTCTTTTTTCCCTTTGGCAACCATTTCATCACTTTCAGGGTGCTACAGTTAATTTTGTAGACATGTAAATCTCATTTGTAATAAGTTGTGAGTGAAAACAGTTAATTTTGTGATCATGTAAATCTCACTTGCATTCCAATCACATTACAATTTTTATTTTTCATAATTAATTTTTATTTTAATATATTTTACGATCAACTTTGTTATCAACTATTCTACTCCTCTTTCAAATTACTAACCAAACACCAGAAAACACAATATATTTTTTCACTTTTACTTCCTAACTACCGCTCAAATACCGAAAAAGATACATACAAATTCTCAGTTTTTTCAAAAAGAAAAAAAAAACCTACATCCCACTGCCTTACTTCCGCCAACTTCCTTGAATCCAAACAGCCGATAATAACAATCCTCGAATTGATAGCACAAATAGATCAGCATGTAATCGAAGCAAAGCCCTAGACAACTGTCCCTCACTCCAAACAACAAAAGTACAAGTTGTGCAACAGTGTCACTCAATCTCACAAATCACTCATGACAAGATTTACAACAGGCAACAGTCATAGCAGTCACAACAAGCACAATGCACATCAAAATTTCAAGAGATCTACAACCCAAACCATCAAAATCCAATCTTTAACAAAATTATCACTAATATTCAAGCAAAAATGAGAACAAACAAAAGGGATTGATCTCACCTCAAATGCAATGAAGCAAGCCGATGGTGCGCCCGCCCGTACCCTGGTCCAACCTCACCGCCTCCTCACACTCCTTCACGGCCTCCGGCAGCCTCCCCAATCCGGTCAGCGCCGCTGCCCGATTGTTCCTGCAAGCTGCATTGCCCGAGCAGATCTCGACTGTCTGGTCGTAAAATCTCAGGGCCTCTCCAAAATGCCCTTTCTTGTAACACTCGTTCCCCATCCTCGTCAACTCCTGAGGATCCACCGGGCTCCCCGTTGCCCTCGACGCCTCCGCCGACGGCCTCCCGCTGCCCAAACTCCCCGTCCCTCCTCGCATTATGCTCCCATGACCGTAATTCCCTGTGCCCGAGCCAAGAACGTCGGTCCGTGCAGCTGCCCGGGACACCATTCCGGTCTTTCCAATCCTGCCCGAAGGGAAGATGTTGCCCGCGGGCAGCACATTAGTCACCGGTGAGCTCGCAGTGCTGCTGCCGTTGCGGCGCCGACTAAGATTAGCGGGCCGGATCCGGATCGTCTGTGGGTGGGTTTCGGGTTGGCGGTGGGGCTTGAATCGCTGGAGCCGGCAAGCTCGCCGGAGTGGCTTTTCCGGCCGCTGTTGGCGTCGGATCTCCTGCCGGGGTTCTGGGGTTTGTCGAAGGATCCGGAAGAGCTGGAGCTACTGCTGGCGGCGGGTCGGGTACGGAGAGGGGAAACCGGGGATCCGAGATCCAATAAGAGTTTGGTATCGGGCTTGTTCCCGTCAAGAACTAGAGAAGAGCGGAAGCAATCGGAGAGGGAGTCTTCGCCGCCGCCGCCGCCGCCGCCGCCGCTAAAGCGCGACATTTTAGGAAGGCTGGTGGGCTATCGGATTCGGGTTCAGATATCGACCCAAGTGGGAGTTAAATATAATGGTTACGGGTAGTAAGCACAATGAGGTCTTTGGGGACAATGGGTTGGAGAGAGAAGAAGACATGAAAGCTAGAGAGAGAAAGAACAGTCTAGAGAAAGAAAAGGGATGAAATGGGGAGATAGGGATTTCGTGATACAGCAAAAGGAGAAACAAGGAATGAATGTGGGTAGATTTGGTGATGGATTGATTCGAGAGAGAGAGAGAGACTGAAGTGGGGAGATACAGAGAAGAAGAAGAGAGAACAAAAGAAGAGGAAACCAAAATGGGGGGGGGGGGGGCGCAGTTTTACCTAAATTCCATTACTAACCCAACCTCTCACTCTGCTGCATCACGAGAAAACCCAACCTCTCTCTCTCTCTCTCTCTCTCTCATTCCCTCCAACTCCATTTGTCCTCTTCCAGCGGTCCGCTCACACGCGGAGAGCTTTAGTTTAGTATTTTCCTTTTTCTTTCTGTTTATTTTGAGGAAAACAAATTACCCGTATTTCTAGCGTTTTTCTATACACAAAATTTATGGCTAGATTCCGTACGTTCGAGATTTCTCCTCTTACGCAGGAGAGATTAAAAGCCCTGTGCAATGAGGAACCTCTACGTATTTGCTCTGGTTCCAAAAAAGCCGAGAACAAGCAAGAGCAGAAATTAACGTTTGAGGGTAATTCTGTGAATACTAAGCGTATATCTTCGTCATTTTATTTGAGGACGGTCAGGGGCGGAACGGTAAATATACGGCCCCCTCGCGACTGTGGCAGCTGGCCATGTGCCGGTCGCCGTGACAGCTTGCCCCCACAGAGAACCCTAAGCGCCTCATCGCGGTCCAGCGAAGCAACAAACAGCGCATCCGACGGTGATTCGAGGATGCGACGGAATAATCCGTTTGTGGTGGTGACGAGACCGCGAGTGAGCGGTCCAGGAAGCGCGGGGTGCGTGGTCACCGTCACCGGGTGGGATCTGGACACCTTCCGTCCCGTAGCCTTGGCTTTAATGTAACAATAAATTTCCCTTAAATTAATTTAAATCTTCTCTGTAATGGCCCAAAATTTAAATGGCTATTTATAGACATACGTACTCATACATACATTTGTACATTTGTTTTGGTTCAATATAATAGTTTGATACATTTGCTCTGTCTTACAAAATTATGTTATATGAAAAACAAAACAAACAAATTATTTTCTTTCTCCATTAGTTTGAAAAAAATTCTACTAACTTGTTTTTATCAGCGCTTTTGAATGGCTACCACTGAATATGATTGAATAAAAATGTGGTTGAAAATAAAACTATTTGTTTCAAATACTCACAAAATGAAACCAACTTGATACAAAAATACAAAATACGGAACAAAAAGTACATGTTTTGTATAGGTGCACCAAGTGTTTGTGTAAACTACTAGCAACCAAATTATAGGGTTTACTTACTGTTTCTAGATATACGTATCAACTAATAGAAGAAATGAAATGCTGAGCTACAAAATAAAATCTATATCCAATCAAAATATCTTATCATCGAATCTTTAGTGTAACATGCTATTTATATTCTTATTGCAATGTTTTCCTGATTGACATTCTAATAATATATGGAGAGAAATGTAAATAAGCTGACACAGGAGGCAACTCCCTCCTATGTCGCACTCAAAACTCAATTTCCCGAGTGAATTTTCAAGATCCGACCGCACATTATCATCTTCATATTCTAAGATATACACATATAAAAAATAAAGTGATTTGAAGTTTGTTTACTTCATTTTCTTTGGGTTCAAATATTAACGGTTTTTTAACAATAGAGCAAAATGGAACGATTAGATCAACGAGTAAACGAACTTCAAAACACTTTATTTTTATACTTAGAATATGAAGATGATAATGTGCGGTCGGATCTTGAAAATTCACTCGGGAAATTGAGTTTTGAGTGCGATATAGGAGGGAGTTGCCTCCTGTGTCAGCTGATTTACATTTCTCTCTAATATATAAAAGATAATGAATATCTCAAAACGCTAATCATCCTCCTTGTTTTTCGATTAGGATCTTTTCTATATTTTATTCCTCACTTGCCATTTTAATATACTTGAAAGCAGATCTTGACCACTCAAATCTAAGGGTTTATATCCATTCAGATCCAACTAATCCATTGGTTTTACCTGTTAATTATGGCTATACTTATTAACTATTGAAGAAGAAGAAGAAAAAAAGATGTTAGCTAATAGAAATATTTGAATTCATACAAAATATTACATCTCAATACTAATTATACCCTTAATTTGGGACGAGGATTACAAATCTTTCGTGATTAGCTTCCCAATATAAAGAATAATGCGTTAATCAAGATTAAGATAACTTCAAATCCCATAAAATTAGAAGGAATGGGCTGATATATCTAAAGAAAGAACAAAAAATAGAAGAGAGAAGGTATGGAAACATATTAGACTTTCTTAAAATATAGACGTGATTTACTCATTTTACGAAGTATACTTTTCGGTAATTGTGTTTAGCATATGGAATTCTACAAATGGAAAGTCATAATTACAACAACAATAACTAAGCCATTTGTCCCAACCACTTTACAAATTGAAAGTCATAATTCATGGTGATTAATTAATCACTTTATAAAAGTAAGTATGATTTTATTTTTTTTCGTTACGGAAGGACACGGCTTCAAACTCGAAAACTCCATTTAATATATAGATAGAAAAATAATTATCAAAATTGATCAAAGGGAAGTTTTCTCCCTTGACTCATCTACAAACTTTGTCCGTCCGTTTTCATATTCGAGAGAGAGAGAGAGAGAGCAGCGTCGATCCCCTCCTTCTTCTTCCTCTCTCAGCTCCCCTCCTTCTTCCTCTCCCTCCCTTCTCCTTCTCCTTCTCCTTTTCCTAACTGATCGGTTGGTTTTCCTACCGACAGCGACGGTATACTAGTATTTATTTTGAAAATTCATATTAAAGTTTACCAATTATATATAATAGCAGTTGTATTATGTACACCCGCATAAAAGAAACACGCTGTCTCTTGCACTTTCGAGTGAGTAAAATGACAGTCTCCCCCTTTCATAAATTTTTTTGGTTAATACAGGAATATCCCAGAGGCTTGCAATCATTCCAGACTAATCCCTTGCACATCACAGCCTAATCCTCTCAACTGTGATGGGTAAATTCCGGGCATAACTGTAACACCCCTGATTATTAAATCCTGATTTAATAATATAAATCTTGAGTTATTATTAAGTTAATTGAGTGTGTAATGAACTTCAACAATTATGGGGATGTTAAGTGGTGTGTATGAATATACCTACACTATAGTTATTATGTAACTAGCACTTCAATGTGTAGATATATTAGTATTATACTTGAAATACATGTATTTACCAAGAGAAAAAAGACAACCATGAAAAAGTTTTCTATGATTTTTAGTGGAGGGAGTAAGTAGGTATGCATGAGAGGGAGATCAAGGGCCTAAATCTTCTTGTTTTGGGGGATTGGACACATGGATGAAAGGGGTGGCAAACTTGTAAAATTTTGGGGGTATGATCTTAAAAGAGTCCATGGAGAATTCATCTCTTCATCCTCTTCCTAGAGAGGATTCCTCCATGGCAAAAACCTAGAAACCCAAAGATCTAACCTCATCTCTATTCCTCACTCTCTCTACTTCTCTCCC